>JACEFZ010025533.1:30000-205703 GCA_014155875.1 Cepaea nemoralis
AAGAAGAAGAAGAAGAAGAAGAAGAAGAAGAAGAAGAAGAAGAAGAAGAAGAAGAAGAAGAAGAAGAAGAAGAAGAAGAAGAAGAAGAAGAAGAAGAAGAAGAAGAAGAAGAAGAAGAAGAAGAAGAAGAAGAAGAAGAAGAAGAAGAAGAAGAAGAAGAAGAAGAAGAAGAAGAAGAAGAAGAAGAAGAAGAAGAAGAAGAAGAAGAAGAAGAAGAAGAAGAAGAAGAAGAAGAAGAAGAAGAAGAAGAAGAAGAAGAAGAAGAAGAAGAAGAAGAAGAAGAAGAAGAAGAAGAAGAAGAAGAAGAATACTGTGTCATCTGCAGTTAAGTTAATTTGGTCATAATAAAGAGATAACAGTCCCTGGTTTTAAGGATATTCCCAATGAAAAGGGAAAGGAAAAGCGTACAAGAGAACGTCTTAGTTTTTAAAAAGTCTTAAAATTCGAGAGGATCGACTTCATTGCACCGTGTTTTACATGGCTCAGTCTCTTTCTGCAGGGCGGCCTGCCGAAAGTGTCGCACAAAGCACGAACTCCGTAGCTCCAGCGACGACCCCAAAGAGTCTCCGCGGAAAATGCACTCGTGAACGGAACGATGTAGCCCAGAATCGAACCTACAACTTTTGAAGCGCGAGGCAGCGCCTTGACTACTTCACCACGGAGACTCCCACATCATGTGGATAGACAACATCGAAAGTGAATTGGAAGAAGTTTTAATAAACGATGAGCAAAGGGTGTTGAAGACTTGTTACTGCCACAAACAATGCGGAGACGGCATGTGAGGCACCAACTTATCACCGTACGGTGATTGTATTGGTGCAGAGAAAATAAGTAACTATGTGTTTGTCATTTCTCTAGGTAAAATTCCTAGATCTGACAGCGCCCCAGTACGGCCTACCTGTCTTCGACTGGGTGGTCAGTGTGGAGGTTGGGGAGCACATCCCAGCCAAGTATGAGGACATCTACCTGGATAACCTGGTCAGGCATGCCAGAGAGGGTATCGTACTCAGCTGGGCCACTCCAGGTAAGTTTACCTCTTATTGTTCGTGTCCTCTCTGTGTATGGTTTGAGAACCCTAGCCGCCATGTCAATACAAACAAAATCTTGCAGGACGTATGGAGTTAACCCCAGTTGATTTTCTGCGTAAATTTACGTTCAGTAGTTTGTCATTGACGGTCTCCGTGGCGAAAGTATTGCAGACGCGATTCGTAAGCCCGCTTACCCGCGTTCGAAACATAGCTGCGCGCGATTGGGCAGCAGAACGCCTTGCGTTGGTTTCGTGTTGGTATCCTTGCCGGTCGTTCAGAAAGCAATCGCAAACTACTGAACGTAAACTTGCTAAGAGATCACAGCGGCAGAATTGCTGGTGTTGACAGCGATGTCCTGTAAAAAAGAATATGCGAAAACAAAGTTTGTCATTGCTTTTTGAACGAGTAGCCAACATTTAAGACCAATGTAATGTTGGGGTAGGGAATGAACCTGCTAGCTTGCCATCAGCGCACCGGTAGTTTAAATACAAACGGTCTTATCCTGTCGGCCATGTTAACGGTTCCATTTAAATAGCACGAGAAATAAATCAATAAGAGTTGATTATTAGAGATGTGGTTTGATAGTAAAATAAATGTTTTGCGTATCCTTTTACAGGACTTAGCTGTCAACAGCAGCATCTTTCAGCTGTCTGTTGATCTCTTGGCAAGATTACGCTCAGTAGTTTGCCATTGCTTTCTGAGCGGCCGGCTCAGTATCCCTCAAGTCACGAGCGGGGGTCGAACCGCCTCAGTTCTCGCTCCGCTACGAGACTCTGCGTGATAAACGGGATTACAGAGAGAAAGTGTTGTAACCTCACAGCCAGAGAGACCAAGGTTTGATAGTAGAATGCAGAAAATTAATTGGACAGCCAAATGAGCAATTATGACGTTTTGAGGGAAGCTAAGTCGCAAAGACAATTTCTCACAAACATCAGAAAGAGGCAGTCATTGTTTTGGCCACGTTATGAGAAGACAACAACTGGAACGTGTTGTGACAACCAGAATGATTAGCGGAGAGAGAGATAGAGGAAGGCAGTGGTAACACAATCTTGACAGTCTTATGTCATGGCACGAAAGGGAGTCAACAAACAAATTGATCCATGCCGTCGGGGATTGCAATGTGTGGAGAGGCATGATGCCCCACAATAGCCGGCAAGGCGCTGGATGATGATGATGATGATGATGATGATGATGATGATGATGATGATGATGATGATGATGATGATGATGATGATGATGATGATGATGATGATGATGATGATGATGATAATGATGAGTTGTTGGGCGCTCATATCAGACAGTCAATCAGTATTTAAGAAAGTATTTCTCTAACCGTCTGATATGGTTTGTAAGTTTCACGTTCGCCTACCGGCCTGGGAAAGTGGGAAATGATGGGGGGGGGGGGGGGGGGGGGGGGGGGGGGGGGGGGGGGGGGTGAGGAGAGAGAGATAGTCAAGTGTTTCAATCCCCATAAAAGCAGATTTTATTGAAAACATGACCTGGTCTTCCTGGTTGACCCAGCCTAAAATGAGTACCCACAAATGTTCTGGGAAATAAAGGCGGCCGGCTTGATATCAACCGCATCATTCATTGAGTGCCGATTAGCTGACACCTTGCCGTCTGCATAAACGATAGTTTGTAAAATGGAGGAAACCCAGTATGTACTTTCAGTACGTCATGTTCCGCATGTTGATTTTTTATAAAGAATCATTTATATTGCACATGGATTCCCGCATAAGTGCTGAGTCTCCTGCACATAGATCACACGAATGTTATAGCAGCACGGAAGGATGTGTATATACAGAATCAGGCGTGCTACAAATGTTCTTGTGTGTGTAGATGTTCATATTTTGAACATTTGCCCTGGCAGCAGAATATCCAGCCTGTTCTTGTACAAGTTATAACGTGCGAGTAATGCACCGCTGACTAGTCAAGGTGTTTGCTCTTGTCTGAGAAAATTAGATATTTGATCCAATACACCAGGCTCAAGGAGGAGACGCATCATCCTTTTCTTTATCATCATTATCCGGTGTCTTGTTGGCTAACGTGGGCGATCATGCTTCTCCATAAATTGCGATCTCCGACGTCATCGATCAATTCATGTGTTGACGCCCTTCTGTGCCATGACACAAGACTGTCAATAATTTTCTCACACTGCTTTCGTTTGTCTCTCCTTCCACAAATCTTTCCGGTTGTCACAACACGTTCCAGTTTTTGCCTTCTCATAATGTGACCAATTACTTGGAACAAGTAAACTAGCATAGTGTAGAATATGGCTTAGATATTAACATCCAAAAAACGAAAACTGTGATAATTAGCAGTGAAAAGGAAAGTTCATCAATGAACATCAAAGTAAACGAGAAGAAACTAGATCAGGCAACAAGTTTCTCCTATCCTGGACATGAAATAACAGATGATGGCAGAAGTGAAATAGGAATCAAAAAGAGAACAGGAATGGCCAAAAATGCCTTCAAGAGTATGAAATCAATATTAACATCTAGAGAGATAAACAACGCATTAATAATTTGAATTGTCATATGTTACGTATATTCGACACTACTGTATGGCGCGGAAGCCTGGACATTGAACAAGCAACTAGACAGTCGAATAGAAGCCCTGGATATGTGGATATACAAACGAATATGTAGTAATTTCATTGAAATAAAAACAATCAAATACAGAGGTTCTAGAAAACTGAGGATGAAAAGAGAGTTGATGATAGAAATAAAAAAGAGGCAAGTGAAATATTTCGGCCACGTTAAAAGACATAATACTCTTATAAAAACTATACTGGATGGCAAGGTTGGGGGAAAGCAAGCAAGAGGTAGACAACGATACAAGTGGGAAGATAATATCAAGAGATGGACGAACATCAACCTAACAGAATGTACAGTCAGGGCGAAAGACAGACAGTGTTGGAGATCCATTGCGGCCAAACCTTATAGTGGAGACTGCACCTGACTGATAGATTGAATGTGCCTAAGATGATGATTGCTTCTGTCTGATTTTTTTTTTAAAGTTTACTTTGCGACTTGGTTTCCCTCAAAATGTCCAGATTTCTCATTTTGGCTCTTTAATTATATCAGTATTCTTATATAAAACCACATCTTCAAGGCTTCCAGAGATTATTCTTTTCGCCTGTTTACTAACTGCCCGAGATTCGCAGCCGTATGTTAAAACTGGATCTATTTAACATGCAAGAACTCTTTTTCTAACTTTCATGTACAATGACGTATTGCACAATACGTTCTTTATTTGATAGAATGCAGTGTTTGTTTGTCCTATTCTGTTCTTTATTTCAGTGCTGCATCTTCCATTTGATGTTATCCATGTGCCTAGATATCTGAATTTCTGCACTTGCACCCAAAATAATGTCATTTATTTTAGTTGCACATTTAGGCACAATCTGTTTCTTTAATATCACCATGACTTTTGTCTTTCTATTATTCAAGCTAAGGCCCAAATTTTTTCACTTTCTATTATGTCTTGTAGATTCTTCTGACTTGTTGCTATCAAGACGGTGTAACCAGCATATCGTAGGTTATTTACATTGTGTCCACCAACAAGAACCCTGGCATATTTTCTGTAGATCTCATTATATGTTCACTGTACAATGAGAATAAACAGGAGACACTACACAACCTTGCCTGACGCCCTTCTTTATACACTGAAATGTTCCTACCAGGTTGTTGATTTTTATGGTTGCTGTTTGCTGCCAATATATGTTATTATTGGCAGATCTTTGTCGTCAATGTTCAGTTGCTTTAGTAATGTTATTATTTCTTCATGTTTCACCTTATCAAATGGTTTTGTGTTATCCATTTCTTACTTTGTTAACTTCCATACTGTCTACATCTAGCATTGAACCAGATGTGCTCTGATTAGAGGCGCACCCTTACTTCTTATCCGTCACGTCCCCCTTAACATGCACGTCATTGTGTTGCCTCTATCAAAGCCATACTATGTCTGCAGGGCAGGACGGACTGTCTCACATCAACAACAAAGCCCCAGAGGACGTCCTAGCTCAGATGGAGAAGCGAGGCTTCAGGATCGACCAGGAAGCTGGAAGCCATCTTCGACAAGCATCAACGTTTGAGTGGCTTCAGAGTAATGTGAATGTGTACAGGAGGACAGCTGCAGACTCGTTCTATGCAGAGGATGCATAGAAGATCGTGTGGCTGAGTAGAGAGGATGTAAAGTAGAATGTTAATATAGAAGATGTCTCGGGGAAGTTGGATAAGTGGATCGAAGGTTGCTAGAAGCGTTAGGGTAGGATGAATGTGTATGCGATATGCTTTGAATGGTACATAATACGCGCTAAACACATAGATACACGCGCAAACACATTCAGACACATATGTATACATTTGACATGTATATACACATTTACAGTGTGTTTGAATGTGGCATTACTTTAATATAGTATAGATCGATACCAGTGTCAAACTTGGACGTTATCCAAATCACACGTCGGCAAAATCAACACCAGCTGTGAGATGAGATGCTTGAGGAGAGCTGCCAAATTAACTATCCGACACTGAATAAGAAAGGATCTTATCAGACAGACCTTGTGCCACATATATTGAAAGACAGAAAATCAAATTGTTTGGCTATCTCTCTATAGTCCGTTTAGAATTGAATGTCTTCATTCACGATCAGTTTTCTTTTTAAAAACTATCTGTTGCATCGTTATGAAATTTCTCCTGCTGTCTTATATTTAACCCCACCAAAGGAATATGTCTTTGATAGGTCCAAAAGCAACTTAAATCATCGAAAGCGGCGACATTTCTTTGTTGTTTTGGCGAAAAACTAGTGAATTCACGTTAACAAACTTGTTTTACAGTCTGCCTGTCAATTCGAGTAATGACACAAGGCGTATCCAGATTGGTGTGGGAGTGGGTGTATGTATATAATTAGTAAAGACTGAGAATTTACAGAGGCATGGGGTAAATAATGTAGAATTGAAACGGAAATAGATAGGAATGTAGAAGGAATATATTTATTACCTTATTTTTCATTTCCTTCTTGTTTCTTCAGCTGCTGGTTAATAATGTGTACACAAGGAGTCATGTTACTATAATGCATTTAGATTTTTGTATGGAGTTCGTGAAAACTACCAGACAGTGGTACGTTAATGTGCGTTTGGAGTGACCTGAGATGATGCCGCAATTTAGTCATTATGTATCAATTTTTAAGGATCTGTTTAGCAGTCTGTGTAGTTTGTTCACACGTACACATGGGTGATAGAACCGCTTTGAGTCTTCGTGAAAGATTGTCTACTGTGCTGTTTACTGTTCAGAGACGGAACATGATTACATGTTTTGCACGACGAATATAGCTGTGAATGTCTATGTAGTGGGCTTCCTTCTTAACGGCCAAGCTGCTGGTCCTCTTTTCACTGACGTTTATAGATTGATTCGTATGTTCGTGTGTTGTCCCCTAATTTGACAACGTGTTTCTTCTCACGTTTCTTGTCATGCCACAATATGTCATTTTCCACCACATTATTACTCTTCTGTTGGTATTCAAGCAATATAAAATAACACAAAGTAATGCAGCTTTACATAACAGAATTACGACACATACAGGATGTTGCGGCGACTAGCCTTCATCAGCAAACAGATACATACACAAAACACAACATATTGTCACGGAGAAGACCCTCCGGTGACTACATGAAGGCGTGACGACGGGATGAGAAGAATAAACAGATGAAAACATGAAAGCAATGAACATAAAATGAAAATTTGAAAGAAAAAAGCTGTTCCTACTTACCTCAGAATCCTGAGCTGGGTATTTTATTCATATGTTGGTATACAATGCGTTTAGTGTTGTTGTTGTTGTTGTTGTTGTGTTGTTGTTGTTGTTGTTGTTGTTGTTTTATGCCATTTATTTGTGACCGTTGAGGGCTTAAGGAACTGAAAATTCATCACTGCAGAATACAAACTGTTGCCATTGACAAATTGTATGTTTGTGCTGATGCTGTAATGTTTAGGGCCTGCAATTCTTCTGAGTAGTTGGAGTAAATTATCCCAGTAGGTGTGCATGTGGATTAATGTCTGCGATCTGCCCAGACCTTAATCTGTGTCGGACGATTCCAGTAGGTTGATGACTGCTCGCGGTTGCATAAAATTCAATTCATCCTTTCTCCAATAGTCATATTCCTCTTTCAATATATGGTTCTCACATTTTTTCCAGTAACTTTTATCAATATTTAATAGCGCGGGCTGGGTTAGTATCTTGACGTCAGACAATTTGAACATAGTATTGTCAGCGGCCACCTGTCCTTTAATTTTAATTCACACAAGTTCTATAGGGTTTAAATGAGAATGGTACTGCGGCCGTGTCAAGCACCTATGGACATGCTCTTCTATCAAATTGTCGATTTGATATTTCTTACTTTTTTGTGTCTTTTTTACAAGGGACAACAATTCTAGCTTGAAATACGTTTATGCAAAATGGTATGTTTTCCCTTCGGAGCCATATCTTTATTGCTTCCTTTGTGCTCGATGCCGTAGATATTTTGTCTTCTTGGGCAACAACATTGTGATATGATGCATTGTCCATAATTAGTCAAGACGGTCTATCTAGGGATGGAAGTACTGTATTCTCGAGCCAATTTCTAAATACATTACCATTCATCTTATTATGATAAACCCTATTGTCTGTATGCTTTGATACGAACACGAGTCCCTCATTCTGTGGTAAGCCATTATGAGTACAACCAGCATGGGCTATGACGAAACGCTGTCCTTTACTACTGGGCACATATAGCTTTACCTTTCAATCCAATGATTGCCATTCCTTTTCACCTGTGTGGTGCGCATTGATCTAGGTTTCATCCAAATACACTATGACATAATTTTCTTTGCGCATTTCCCCTATTTCACGTAGTTATTTGCTGCTCATGGGTCCTAAATGTGGTTGCTCGCAAATGATATTTCTACCTCCCTTTTACTTTCTAAACGTGAAGCCTAATGTCCTTATAATTTTCCACAAAGTTGTCTTGGTTAGCTCAATGTCATTGTTCTTTCTCAACCAAGACCCTAAGTTTCCTTACAGTCACTGTTTCTTTGGCATCCAGCATTTTTATAATAGCTCGCCTTATGACATCATTGTCAAAGCTGTCTACAATTGCCTTTCTACCTACCGTTTGCTTATTGCGTGGTGGTTTCATTCAAGATTCTTGCACCCATAGACGAAATGACCGTTTACTCAAACGTAATGCATGCACTGTTCTTTTCTCGGGATTTGTATTAGTATGAAACAGTGTGTACAACTTCATAGCGATGCTTTGAAATGTACACATTTTGACATTTAATCCCATTCAACAATATTCACACATTCAGATGTTAGCGATAAGTGGTAAGATTGATAAAATAATCATGTTTTATGAAAGCATCCACATTATTGGCGACACCTCTGAACACTCCCCTTTCACTGTGCAAGGTTCTTGTCATAAGGTCATTCTCGATCTGTGCGAGAAATTCCACAATTGAAAACTGTTGTTTCCGTGTGAAGATGTAATACATTTCATAATATGGACTTTTACCTTACATACCGTATATAAACAAACATTGAAATCTGCTGTACAATATTCAGAACAATTTTTTTATTTTTTGTTGGGTGGTCATAACGATAAGGTTATATGCTAAATCTCATCATGTTCTCTCACTTAGTTACAGAGATTTGGATTTTTATATTGGGGCAAACAAATGTGAATGGACTATAGAATGCAACACCATGAACTACCAGCACTAGCGCTACATCAAAGAAGATCTGCCACGAGAGCAAGAGGAAGCACAAGAAGAAAATGGAATCACGACATCAAAGACAGTGTACATTCACACGGAATGACACTATCCAGTGCACCCATCGGGCGCTGGATTTCCAATTATTCCTCCCCAAGACACTTAACGGCAAAAGTGGAAGATGATGATGATAGTTTTTTGTGTGTTTTTTTTTAAGTCGATCATCCTAAAATGGGCCGTCTCTCTGGCCGAGGGGGGTTTAACGACTTTCTCCGTAACCCTGTTTATCCACGTAGTGTCTCGCAGCGCGCGAGAATTGATAGTGGTTCTCGAAGCGTTGGTGACTTACGGGATAAGTGAGCTGGCCGCTCAGAAAGCAATGGCAAACTACTGAGCGTAATCTTGTCAATAAATTAGCAACAGCAGTAAAATGGTAGTGTTGACAGCGATGTCCTGTAACGGATATGCGAAAATAAAAACTTTTAAATGAGCACATAAAACATTCTGAGACGCGAATCCGATTCCTCGATACACTGACCTTCAGTTTTCTGCAATACAGGGCAAACCGCTTAAGGCTATCTCGGATGTGGCGAATTTATGTAGTGAAGTACAATCTGTTATCCCCGGCAATTTTTCTTCTTTGTCTTTGTATTAAGTGGAATCCGTTTATCACGAATTTCCGGATATGCCGAACGATTAAAACGTGTCTGGAATACATAACTTGATCTGCTTAAGGCGAATTTTTCCCCCCAAATACTTCGACATCTGTCCAACTTTTTGGTTATTTTAGGAAAATGCACGCTTCGTCGGTGTTAGAATTTGAGTTATTTCCCATCTAAAAATGGCTAGAAAGTTAAAATCAATATCTTTGAAAAGAAAGATTGAGCTATTCCACGAAGTGGAAAATAGTGGCAAAACGAAAATGGAAATAACAAAGGAACTCAACATTCCAAAATCAACGTTTTAAGGAATCATAATAAGGATCTATACAGAAATATGTTTTATGGTGTAAAAGTTGATTATCACAGAAAGAAGAACCGAAAAGCAGCGTCCGCTGTGGTTGACACTCATTGGCACATTATCGTCTTGACAGACGATAGTTTGGTTGCTTCAAAAAGGCTTAATAACTACGATCCATGGCGGTGGCGAGTGTGGCTGGTAAGGCCAATTCTTGCTGCAAATGTTTGCCCACAGTAGGTGCATGGGAAAACATGGTCACTTCCACCATTTTGGACCATCTTACGTCTCTCACGCTCTGTGTGTGCTTTATCTGCAGTCATTTTCTCCTTTGTCTTTATTCCATTTCTGATAGTTGCCCTCCATGCAACACGTTCAGCGGCGACGTGCTCCCAATGTGCATTATCAATGCCTGTATCAATCATGTCCCGCTTACACACATCTTTGTATCGTAGTAGAGGCCGACCCTGAGATCTCCTACCCGTCTGTAATTCACCAAAAAAGATGTCCTTTGGTATTCTACCATCATCCATCCTCCTAACGTGTCCTATCCATCTAAGTCTACGAAGACTGAGCATGGAATACACCGTCACACAACATGATCTTTCCAATACTTCAGTATTTGTGATTTTGTCTTGCCACTTAATACCAAGTATTCTTCGCAGACACCACAGATGAAAGCTGTTTAAACGTTTCTCTCAGTTTCTGTTAAACGGTTGACACTACACTCTTAAAATTGTTCCCCTGGCGAGATCAGTAAATGTTTCTGCAAAAGGACCTATATTACCTGCAAAGACAGAAGAGTTATCACTTATGGGAGGTCAGACCGGCTGTAAATGTAGTCCTGGCTGAGTCGTTTTAGAAAACGGCACAACATTACTCACAAAACTTTGTGTGGGGAAAGGTACTATATATTAATGTGATTTACATATTTTCTGCCACACATCTGTCGCATTCAAGGCTAATTCATTACTGTATTGCACGTTGTAAATGCATTGCCATATGCTTGAACTCTTATAAGAGGAATTGCTGATAAGAAGAACTATTTTCTGGGTCCCAGGTGAGTTTATCTTATCAGGTCTGCACTGTGTTTAGTCTCTGTGTCTCTAATGAATGTTGAATACATTTCTGATACATGGATATTCAAAGTCCTTTCGTCTGATTTGTTAACTTATTAAGTGTCATGTGCCATGGAATGATTAATCGTCTTAAGTTTGCTCCCGTATCTGCCATGGGCTTAAATATCGCTGAAATGTTGTCACTGCGAAATGTTGCCCTACCATATGTTTATATTCATTTTTTCCAAACTTTGCGTTCATGTCTCTCATGAAAATTAGGACCTCTGATGATTTCACAACTTGCAGTGTTTGTTTTAGGTCTTCATAGTAGTCTTCCAGCTATGCATTACTATAACCAGTTGTTGGAGCATATGCCCGTAGAATTATGATGTCGAAAGCTCGGAGCTTAATGTTGAGTAGTATCATTTCATCTTTATGGGCCCAGATTCCACTAATATTTTTTCTCTACATTTCTTTTTACTAAATTTCCTACTCCTCTCTCGTGATAATCTCCTCCCGAGTTAATGAATATATAGTCGTCTTTCCTTACACGTGTACAACTCGCATCTGTCCATCTCGTTTCTGATCATCATCATCAAGTGCCGTGCCAGCTGGCGTAGGCGTTCATGGCTCTCCACAGATCTCGGTCTTTGGTTTTCTGGATCAACTCTGCTGCTGATATTCCTCCATGCCACCGTCTCAATCCATCCAGCATAATTTCTCTTGGTCTGCCTCTGCCTCTCTTCCCCTCGATCTTTCCAGTTGTTACGATGTTCTCCAATGCCTCTCTTCTCATCACGTGACCGAAGAAAGATGTTTGTCTCTGTCTTATTGTTGTATATAATGTTCTAGTTTCATTAGCCTGTTTCAGCCAATCATCGTTAGTTACTCTGGCAGTCCAAGGAATTCGCAACATTCGTCTCAGGAACCACATCTTTGTTGCTTCTAATTTCTTCTTACTTTGTTCATTTACATTCCAAGATTCACTGCCATACAGCAAAACTGGTTCTACATAGCATTTCAGCACTCTCTTTCTTACATTCAGTGATAGTGACTTATTGCACAAGATACTCTTCATTTTCTGAAATGCGGCTTTTGCCTGCCCTATTCTGCTCCTAATCTCTGTTGTACATCTTCCATCTGATGTTATAAATGCCCCTAGGTATCTAAAATTATCCACTTGGTTAAGGATTTTTCCTTCTATTTCTATGTCACATTTTGGTGTCACCATTTTCTTTGATATTACCATTGTTACTGTTTTCTTGATATTCAAGGAGAGTCCTTTCCTTGCACTCTCTGTTACTACAAAGTCTAATAATTGCTGTAGGTCTGTTGAATTATCCGCCACCAATACTGTGTCATCTGCATAGCGTATATTATTTAGATTATAACCTCCGACTAGTATTCCTGGCATCTCTTTGATCTCTCTCATTATTACTTCGCTATACAGGAAGAAAAGATCTGGTGACAAGACACACCTCTGTCGTACTCCTAGCTTTATCTGTTCGTAACTACCCTCTTTATTTCCCATTTTAATTGCTGCTACTTGGTTCCAGTAAACATTCTTTACTATTCTTAAATCTTTCCCATCAATGTTGATATCTTCCAACATTTTAATCAGTTCATCATGTTTTACTTTATCAAATGCCTTAGTATAATCTATGAAGCACAAATATATGTCTCTCTGTTTCTCTATTGACATTTCTATTAGTGTCCGTAATGTATAAATTGCATTGTTTGTGCCCTTTCCTTCCACAAATCCATACTGTTCTTCACTAATTTCCATTTTTATTTTCTTTTTGTTTCTTCTCATTATGATTCTGAGTAGAAGCTTAGTGATATGGTTTATGAGGTTAATTGTACGAAAATCTTCACAATCAATTGCTCCTGGTCTTTTTGGTATAGCTATAAATACAGATTTCAGCATATCACTGAGTAAATATCCACTACTGTAAATATCATTCAACATTTTGGTTAATATTTTTTTTTGTTGCGTATCCCTTACGGGACGTTGCAGTCAACACCAGCATTTTCAGTTGCTGTTGATGTACTAGGCAAGTGTTACGTTCAGTAGTTTGCCATTGCTTTCTGAACGACCGTTCTCTATACCTTTTTCGAAAATACGAGCACCGCCGTGTTTCGAACCCGGGTATACGGGCTCACAAACCGCGTTCGCAAGCCCTTCAGCCACAGCCAAATTCTCCCAACACTTCTAATTCTTCTATTGTGATTTCATCTGGCCCAGCTGTTTTTCCTTTCTTCATACGTTTCATAGCGTCAGCGACTTCTTCTTTCAGAATAGGTGGACCTTCTAAGTTACTATCTTCTGTTAATTCTTCCCTTTCTCCGTCATATAATTCTCTTATATACTCATTCCACCCCACATTGACAATATTGTCGCACTATGAATGACACCACAACGTCATTCAGCATTTACAATATTGCCCACAAACCACACGTATAATTTAACAAAGTTTTGCCTATTTCAATCGAGATGCTGTGTATATCATTGTGTTTTTCTAAAACTGGATCTAATACTAATTAATATATTAAGTTTATGTGACTATTATTTAGTGAAATGCTGATTTCTTTGTGAAATGTAAGGTAAGAACGTTCAGTTTTGAAAACTACCAATTATCGGTTAACGACAACGTGTGATTTAACCATGTGGGACTAGCGCGTGGTTAGTCGCCAAGCACGCGTTACCGAAAGGCGGCGAACTTGTGTGCACTCCCGGCCTGTGGAGCCTCATACATTACTAATATGGCGTCCAACTTACGGAACTCTACTTTATCCAAGCGCCATGAAAATACAAACAAAGACAAGACGGGGAAATGTTTGACGAGCACGCCACCCAAACGTCGGATTTCTTCAACGCCAACTTCACAAGTGTGGTCTAGTGAATCTGCAGACACTGATCCCAAGCTCAAGCTGGACGAACATCACAGTTCAGTAGCCCAATCTGATGAGACTAACACATCATCTTTAGTCACTCTTTCCTCAGCCGAACCACACAACCACAACGCCTGTCGTGAACTCATCCAGGCTTTGGAGGACAAGCTAAAAGACTTTATTTCCAACAACACAACTAATATCATTGCCGTGTTTAAAGAAGAAAACGCTCGCCTTCAAAAGAAATCGCCTCCTTAAAGAAGAGAAGGACACCTTTAAAACAACAATCCATGCCTTAAAACTAAAGAGTGCACAGTCATTTGACAAAAGTGCACAAACAGGAAGTATTCATAGTGCTGCAGAGGTGTGTATGACCAGTGGATTTTCGTCGCAAAATTACATACAGTTAGTTTCCACAGGCTGCAACACTACTAAACCTGTAGAACGCGCACCATCCATCTACCCCATTGATGTGCGTGTCAGCAATAGGTCCCAGGCCTCAAGTGTAGACTCTCCAGCAGCAGACGAGAAGTTAAAGAGCTCAGCCACTACCACTACTGAGCATCAAGAACCAGCCCAAACAAGTAACGACTATAATAAACAAGAACGCATGAAAGATGACAGCGATCAGTGGCAAGAAATCAAACGGGTGCGTCAACAGCGTGAAATAACAATGGATGACAGTGCAACTCATGTCGTCATTGGAGACTCTCTGCTCAAGGGAATCTATAGTGACCGCATGTCAGCTTCTGACAGCGAAACTACCTCGATCTACCCGCTACCAGGAGCTGACATTGATAGACTGACCTCTACACTGCGGAAATTCAAGGTGAATGATAGAATTAGAAGAACAACAGTCCATATTGGTGTCAACAATATTATGAACAATCACATCATAAGCACCTCACAACTCGCTACATTAGAGGTGTTGTTGCGCATGAAATTTCCTAAAGCATCTATTTTCTTTTCATCAATCATCCCGCCATGTTATGGATTCCAGCGCCGCACTGCCGATGCTGGCAATCTGACTCTACATAAATTTTGTCAAGAAACTAACAATGCTTTCATTAATAATACCCCGTATTTCACATCGCCGTCCGGGGCTCCCAAGAAAAAACTATATAAGGATCAACTACATTGTTCAAAACTAGGAACTAGCATACTAGCGAAGAACATAAAATATCCTGAACGTACACAACAATTAGAACCAGTTTCAGTTACAGGAGTAAACCGATCTTCACCTCCGGCTGTAGCCATCTCTCAGTGTTCAGAAAACACTCAACCTCTGCCCACACCACCTTTGCCTATTCCCCAGGAATACAAGGCTGTAAATAGCGACCCAGGCTCCAATCCCAATGTTGCTAACTATGGTGCATTGTTTCCTCCCTTGCCCATAAAACAGTCTCCACCTAGCATGTCAAAGGGGACACCGATAAACAATGTTTCGGTGCCCTCGATGCCTGCTTCCAATGTAGGCACTTCCAGTAGCTCTCATAGCAGTGGTCCCTCATTGGACGGTAATCCACACTCTTATCAGTGGAATTGTCAACTTCAACAGCTAATGCAATACAATCCTGCAGCTCTGCACCAAGCTTTAATGATGTCACTCCATCACAGACATTTTCCTATACCCTTTAATAGTCGTAACTACCACTAAATAAAGTTTCAAAACCTCTGAAATTTTTCTACCACAAGCGACATCATCTTTTCATCGTGTAATGTTCGCCAATCACGATCAGTGGCTAAACAAAGATGGTCTACATATAGGCCATCTCAACATCTATCATTTGCTCAATAAATTACCTGAGCTTTCAGTAATACTGTCCAAACAGTTCCATGTCTTTGGAATCACAGAAAGTCGTCTCAACGACAAAATAACCGACTCTGAAATCTCTCTTAAGGGGTTTAAAGTAATTCGAAGAGACGCAAATCAAAAATTAGAGACAGGTATTGCTGTATACATTTCAAATTCTCTCAACTGTTCCCGTAGAAGTGATCTCGAGATAGAAGAGATAGAATGTGTTTGGTTAGAGGTGAAGCCAGTCAGCCAGCAACCGTTTCTCATTGGATACCTATATCGAAATCCCTGTGCTGGGTATAGTTGGTATGACTGTTTCACTACAATGATGGATAGGGTGTTTACAGCAGGTAGAGAAGTCATGATATTAGGTGACTTTAACATAGATATTACTAAATCCAACCAGACATGGGAAGATATCATTATATCTTACAATTTCAAATAACTAATAAATCGTCCCACAAGAGTTACAGACACCTCCTCAACTATAATTGATCATATATATGTTACTTGTCCAGTTAATATTACCGAATGTTCTGTTCCTGTTAGTGCAGTTAGTGACCATTACCCAATATGTTGTACATGGTCGAAAATTGGGTTCAAAACTCCTAAAAATAAACATTTAAGCATCAAATTTAGAAACTTTAAAGCTCTCAACCAAAATTTATTTTTAGACGACTTAAAAAATGCAGCCCTTGAACATGTTTACCAACTTCCTGATCCGGATGATGCACTAGCTTACTGGACAAAGGCAGTATACAATGTATTTGATAAACATGTGCCAGTCAAAGAAGTTCGAGTCAAGAATCAACATAAGTCCCCGTGGGTCACTAGCGAAGTTCTCGAAATCATGAGAGAACGAGATACAGCACACAAAAATAAAGATTTTATCAATTACCGCAGACTAAGAAATAAAGTTAAATATGAAATTCGTAGGATAAAGAAAGATCATTTCAAAAATTTAATTGTAGATAAATCAAATAATACAAATATATGGAAGGCTATTAACTCGCTAACCAACAAGAAACACACTTCAGAGTCAGCAATACCAAACTCTATAACATGCGAGGATTTCAGTTACTTCTTTCAATCAGAAATAGAGAATCTACAGTCCTCAATACCAGACTCAGTATGTAATTTAAGTTCACTGTCATCATTCTGTGAAGGGAAGTGCTCTAGAAATATTCCCTCTGAGATTCCCTTGATGTCTGTTGCAGAAGTATATAAATATCTCTCAAATCTCAAAGCAACAAATTCAGAAGGCCTAGATGGTATCAGTAATAGAATTCTTCGGTGTGCTGCACCTATTATTAGTGAGTCCTTAACGTTCATATATAACCAGTGCCTATCCAAAAACTACTTTCCATCTGCCTTTAAAGTTGCTAAAGTGTATCCTCTACTTAAAAATGGCTCAACTGATATTAGCGTCTTGGGTAATTATAGACCTATTTCCTTACTATCGTCGCTATCAAAGCCATTAGAAAAACACATGCATAAAATAACACTACATCATTTAATTAACAACGATCTAATAATTGACAGTCAATCTGGGTTTCGACCTAAATATTCTTGCCATAGCGCCCTTACAAAAATGACCGATAACTGGCATCTTTGTATCAACAATGGCAACATCTGTGGAGCAGTATTTGTAGACTTTAAAAAGGCCTTTGATATGGTAGATCATGATATTTTAATTAGAAAATTAAAACACATGAAGACTAGCACCAATATGGTGAACCTAATTACGTCATTTTTATCAGACAGACAACAAGTAGTGTCCTTCAATAACTGTCTATCAAGACCCACACAACTTAATTTTGGGGTGCCTCAGGGCTCAATACTAGGTCCGCTGCTTTTTGCAGTGTATATTAACGATCTTCCTTTATACCTCAATACTTCGTGTGATCTATTTGCGGATGACTGCACTATTTACACAAGTCAAGAGAGCCTTTGTGACTTAGAGAGCTCTTTACAAAACGATCTTGACAACCTTAGTAGATGGAGCAATGAAAATCGCATGTTAATTAACATCGACAAAACTAAATCCATGCTAATAACGACCAGACAAAAACTACAGACGCTAGCCATAACTGGGACACCGCTCGAGCTCCACGTGGACACGTTACCTATAATTAATGTAAATGAACATAAAACATTAGGTCTTTTAATTGACAGACATTTAAACTGGAGCCCTCATGTTCACGCCCTTACCAAGAGAATAGCACAAAAAGTTTACCAACTTGCTAAAATTCAACACTTTTTGGATGAAAGCACACGTAAAATATTCTATGCATCCTATATCCAATCACCTCTCGATTATTGTTCCACAGTCTGGGATGGCTGCCCTAAATCTAATATGAAACGATTGTGTTCGCTTCAAAACCGCGCTATACGTCTAGTTTCTAGCATAAAGCACGTTGAAAGTAATAAATTATACAGCCATCTAAGACTTCTACCACTTCAAAAGCGCTTCCTTTTTAACAAAGCCAAATTAGTGAATAAAATTATATCTGAAAATACGCCAGAGTATCTTCTACCGCTAATTCAATCTAATGCAATGAACAGTAAGCGCTTAAATTTATTACAGCTTCCTAAGCCTAGATTGGACTTATACAAAACTTGTTTCGCATATTCTGGTGCTCACTTGTGGAATAGCCTTCAACCAGAACTGAAAACACCAATGAGTCCCTACACATTCAACCGAAAACTCTTTCAATACTTACTTCATACCGACTATATGCCTCCATAAGTCACCTACTAGTATCATTTTTCCACTATCATTCTTCACTGTATGTGTGTGAACGAGACAGTGGGTGAGAGAGTGAGTGAGAAAGAGTGTGAGTGGAAGAATTAGTATGAGTGAGAGTGAGAGAGTATGCATGCGCATGTGCCTGAGTGAGTGTAAAAGTGAGTGAGTGTGTGGACATATGTGTGAGAGATTTAGTTAGAGAATGAGTGAATCTGAGAGAGTGGGTGTGTTGTGTGTCTGCCTGTCTGTGTGATAGAATGTGAAAGTTAGTGAGTGAGTGTGAGTTAGAGAGTCATCGAGTAAATGAGTAAGGGAGCGTGAGTGAGTGAGAGAGAATTTGTAGGTATGCGTGTATGTGCACGAATGAGTGAGTGTGAGGCGAGTGAGTGTGTAAAAGAGAGAGCGTGGTTGAATGAGAGAGTGCATGAGAAAGTGTGATGTATGTGTGTGCATGTCTGGATGTGTGTATGGGTGTATATGTGTGTACATGTGTGCATCTGTGTGTGACTCTGTGTGTATGTCTGTACGTGTGTTAAGGTGTGCGTTCATGTGTTTATATGCGTTTATATGCGTGTGTGTATGTGTGTATGGACGAGTGTGTGTGTGTGTGCTCGTGTATGTATTGTATATCTTTGTATGTGTATGTGTAAGTGTGCATGCATGCAGTGTATGCGAGGGAGTGTATATTCGGGTGTTATGTGAGTACGTGTGAGTAAGTATATGGATGTGTGCAGGTGTGTGTATTGCGTTGGTATGATGTGTGTGTGTGTATGTACATGTGAGTGAGAGACAAGAGAGAGAGAGAGAGAGAGAGAGAGAGAGAGAGAGAGAGAGAGAGAGAGAGAGTTGAGGGCATGCATGTCATCTAACATGCTGATCCATATGTTTTGTGTATTCTCATTTTTTTTTCATATTATCATTTTGATGCACTTGATTTTAACATGCATAAAATTAATTCATGTAAATTACTGTAAAGAAAGTGAGAGAGTTAGTGAGTGTAAGTGAGAGAGAGAGAGTGAATGAGTGTGAGAGTGTGAGTATGTAAAGAGAGAGAGAGAGAGAGAGAGAGAGAGAGAGAGAGAGAGAGAGAGAGAGAGAGAGAGAGAGAGAGAGAGAGAGAGAGAGAGAGAGAGAGAGAGTTGAGCCCACGCATGTCATGTAACATGCTATTCCATATTTTTCATGTATTCTCATCTTTCATATTACGAGGTATCGTTTAATGCCACCTGATTGTCCTGTAACATGCCATTCCATATTTTTTTTCTTTTAATTCTCATCTTATCATTTTGTATACCACTTGATTTTATCATGTATAATATAACATTACTGTGATGTGAGTGAGAGAGAGAGAGAGAGAGAGAGAGAGAGAGAGAGAGAGAGAGAGAGAGAGAGAGAGAGAGAGCAGAGAGAGAGAGAGAGAGGAGAGAGAGAGAGAAAAAAAAGAGAGATTTGAATTGCATCACTAATTTTTACGCTACATAATGTATATGTACAATTTTTTCTCCACTTCTTGCAATTGCGAGAATTCTCACGACAATCGTCAGTGTCTAAATTGTGTGTAAAGTGTAGGAGTTTGTTCTTATTAGTTTCAGTAATCATGTGAGGCATCATGTATTTGTCTATATGTGAGGATGTATGTATGGGTGTGTATGTGAGGGATATGTGTGTGTGTGTGGGGGGGGGGGGGAATGTGTGTGTGCCTATGTAAGAGAGAGAGAGAGCGAGAGCGAGAGCGAGAGAGAGAGAGAGAGAGAGAGAGAGAGAGAGAGAGAGAGAGAGAGAGAGAGAGAGAGAGAGAGAGAATTCAGTGCTCGCATGTCCTGTAACATGCCATTCCATATTCTTTGTGTATTTTCATCTTTCACATTATCATTTTGTATGTATGACACTTGATTTTATCATGTATAATATAACATTACTGTAATGTGAGTGAGAGCGCTAGTGAGTGAGAGAGAAAGAGAGAGAGAGAGAGAGAGAGAGAGAGAGAGAGAGAGAGAGAGAGAGAGAGAGAGAGAGAGGGGGGGGAGAGAGTTGAATTGCATCACTAATTTTTAAGTTACAAAATGTATATGTACAATTTTTCTCCATTTTTTTTACAATTTTGCGACAATGCTCACGACAATCGTCACTGTATGTGTGTGTAAAGTGTGGGAGTTTGATCATAATAGTAGGTTGGGGGATCGGGGGATGTGTGTGTGGGTGGATTCGTGATGTGTGTGGGTGGGCGGGGTGGGTTTGTGTGGGTGGGTGGGGGATTTGTGTGTAGGTGCGTGCGAGATGTATGGGTGTATGGGGAGATGTGTTTGTGAGTGGGGATGTGTGTTTGTCTAGGTGGTTGTGGGTGAGTGGGTGGAGGAGGATATGTTGGTGGATGATTGATGGTGGGTTATGGGATGGGTGGGGGTATATGTGTGGGTGGGGAGATGTGGGTGTGGGGATATGTGGTGGGTGGGAGATGTGTGCAGGTGGGGGTGGTTGTGGGTTTGAGGATGTGTATGTGGGTGTGGGATGTTTGGGTGGATGGGTGGGGAGTGTGTGTGGATGAGAGATGTGTGGGTGAATGTGTGTGGGGGATGTGTGTGGGTTGGGGGAGGGGTGCGTGATGAGTGTGGGTGATGGATTTGGAGATGTGTGTGTGGGTGGGGGATATGTCTGGCTGGGTGGGGGTGTGTGTGGCTGGATGGAGGATGTATGTGTGGGTAGTGAGGGTGACTGTAGTTGGGGGATGTGTGGATGGGTAGGAGATGTGTGGATAGATGTGTGTGTGGGTGAGGGATGTGTCTTTGGGATGTGTGTGGGTGTGGTATTGTGTGGGAGGGGAGCTGGGTGTGGATAAATGATGTTTGTGTGGGTAAGTGAAGGTGTGGTTGGGTTTGTGGGTGGGTGAATGATGTGTGTGAGGGTGGGGGATGTTTGCTTAGATGGGTGGTTGGGATGTGTGAGTGTGGGTGGGTAGATAGGAGATGTATGTGTTGATGAGTGGGTAAGGGACGTGTGGGTGTTAGTGGTTGAGGGATAAGTACGTGTGTCTAGGGATGTGTGAGGGGATGAATGTATGGGTTGTGTGTGCGTGGATGGGAGGTGTGTGTTTGTGAATGGGGAATGTGTTGGTGGGTGGGGATGTGTGTGAGGGATGTTTGTATGGGTGGGGAGATTGTGCGTGGGTGGGGATGTGTGTGTATATGGGTAAGGGTGTGTGGTTAAGGGATGTGTGGCTGGGGGAATGGGTGGATGGAGGATGTGTGGTTGGGTGGAGGATGTGTGGTTGGGTAGAGGATGTGTGGGTGGGTGATTGTATATGAGTAAGGGTGTGTGGTTAAGGGATGTTTGGTTGGGGGATAGGTGGGTAGAGGATGTGTGGGTGGGTAGAGGATATGTGGGTGGGTGAGTGTGTGCAGGTTATGAGATGGTGGGGGATGTTTGTAGGTGTGGGCTCGGGATAAGTGAGTGGGCTGGGGGAGATGGGAGATTATGTGGGTGAGTGCGGAATTTGTGTGTGGGTAGGTGCGGAATATGTGAGTTGACGGGGAGATGTGTGTGTGGCTGAGGAATGTGTGTTTGGTTGGGTGGTTGGAGGTGTGTGGGTGGAGGAGGATATTGGGTGAGTGATTGTTGGTGGGAAATGGGACGGGTAAAGGATATGTGAGTGGGTGGGGAGATGTGTGTAGGTGGGGGATGTGTGGGTTATTGAATGTATGTGTGCTTGGGGTGTGGGTGGATGGGATGTGTGGTGGATGAGAGGTGTGTGTGGGTGGGGAGATGTATAGGGATGTGGTGGATGGGTGGGGGAATGTATTGTATGTGTGTGTGGTTGGGTGGGGGAGTTGGAGTGAATGGGGGATGTGTGGGTGGGTGGTGGATGTGTCTTATAACATAGTCATATGCATTGTTTATGTTTACAAAATTCATGTGACAATGTTTTTTTCCTATGCACTGTTCATGAAAGAAAGATGAGTGATTGGAAGGGCCGAATGTAAGACGGGCCTGCGTGCCCAATTTGTTACCCTTTGAAAATAAAGTCTGTTCGTTCGTTCGTTCTTCATTATAGCACCTTCCTCTAATAATATCTTTCCTGTTTTTGATTTCAAACACCCTGTATTTATTCTTATTTTTCTTCCTGTAAGCTCACTGATTTGTCTGTACATATTTTTTGTATCATTAATGGAATTTACTCGTTTAACCAACTTTCTTTAGCCTTCCCACATTTATCTTTTATTTCTTTATTTATCTTAGCGTATTCCTGTTTGTCATTTTTACTCTGTTTTCTTTTGTCCATCAGTTTTAAGATTTCTTCATTCATCCATTTTTTCTTAGCTATTTTGCCTCTCTCCGGTAATACGTCTTTGCTAGTTTGATGAATGGAGTCCCTTAACATTTCCCATTGTTCATTTATACTCTGTATTTTAGCTATCGCATTGTACCTATTTTTCACAGGCACTCTGTATTGTTCTTGCATTTCTTTATCTATTTTCAGAACCTCTTTATTAAGTCTCATATTCTTAACCATTTTTTCCCTCTCTTTAATCTTACTTTTATTTGTCCACATAGTGGTACATGATCACTATTACAGTCAGCACCAGGCATTGTCTTTACATTAATTAAAGCATTTCTATATCTTTTATTAATTAGTATGTCTGATACACCTAAATTATTTAAATTCCTGTTTTCTGCTTCCGAAATTAGGTTGACAAATTTCCCGGTATACGGGATTACGAACTGCGCCTGTAACTTCTTCGCCACGGAGCAGGTCCTTACTGTTGTAAATAAATTAAAATACTGACTTCTTCAACACAGCGTCATGACAACAGTTTTGAAAGTCTCTCTCCGTCTCTGCTTCTCTCTATGTCTCTGCCTCTCTCTCTCTTTCTCCCTCTCTTCGTCTCTCTGTCGCTCTCTCTCTCTCGCAGGAGCCACCCATACCTAACTGTTGTCATGTTACATGTCAGTGTCCGGTCGTCTGTCCCACACAGCCCTCTTTAATGTCATGGGTCTGCATTGCTAGATCTGTGGATACCTGTTTTATACAGATCTGAGGATACCTGTTTTATACAGATCTGAGGATACCTGTTTTATACAGATCTGAGGATACCTGTTTTATACAGATCTGAGGATACCTGTTTTATACAGATCTGAGGATACCTGTTTTATACAGATCTGTGGATACCTGTTTCATACAGATCTGAGGATACCTGTTTTATACATGTTATCCTGGTCTATCCCTTTCACTTATCCTTAGCACTAGTCGTATGGTCATGGCCACACTATCAAATAACACACTCACATATACATGAGTGCGCACACACACACACACGCGCGCGCGCACAACGAAAATATTAGAAAATTGTATTAACAATGTACAGAAAAGCATAATTTTATTGCAAATAGTCACACAATTTCACTTTAGCCCGAAAAAATAAAATATAAAGTAGTCCCATGGCAGATAATGTCGTTGTGGTGTGGAGTGGCATGTCTTCACATATTCTAGGCCACTGCATATGAGGTGAGGTGGCAAGTTCCCTTCGGCGTCGTCTTTCCTTCCCAACCAATTCCCCCAAAAATGTATGAGGCTGGGTTAAACCCAAAGACATAATGGTAGGAAAATATAAAGCTGATGGGTATGAACCTAGACCATTTTCTGTGCAAACCACCACACCTCCTGTAAAGCTGAACATACAATAGTGGAAGATGATATAAGACGAAACGTTATAAGAGATAAGTCCTATATTTCATAGATTACACTTATATCAATAGTGGATGATGATGATGATGATGATGATGATGATGATGATGATGATGATGATGATGATGATGATGATGATGATGATGATGATGATGATGATGATGATAGTAACACATACTGTGCATGATATATAAAATAAAATAATAAAATAATAAAAAATAAAATATAAATAGACAATTTAGTTATGGAAAGCGGAAACATATTTCAAACAACAAACATTATCTTTGAATTAATCTAAAACATTACATGTTTAAAGCAGACCTGGTCGAATGGTATAAAACCGATGTATACAAAATCAATAACATCTAAAATGTCTTCAAGTTATAAGTGTATAAGAAAATATATGTGTGCAGTTTGATCAGTTTGGAATCAGTGTAACAGGCAGAAGGTTATATCGGGTGTATGTGCAGTCTCACTACACTTTGTATGTAGAACAAATTTGAAAAATGAAGTATATGATGTCATCAAAAAATGTGCTCCACAGTCCATCGTGAAGCAATAGCAGCGAATGGCTGTCGTCTGCTGGAGTAATTCTTTGCACTCCAAACAGAATGGTGTTATCAACGGAAGAAAGCATTTTTTTTACAAATTTGTTCTACATACAAATTGTAGTGAGACTTTACAAACAACCGGTATATACATGTTAGCAATGGCCCTTTTTTGTGTCCTATAGCATATTGAGTATACACTATTAGTCCTATACAGTATTTGTACAGATCAAGTGGTCTAGAAGTGTTTCTTGTACTCATTGTAAGCTGGATCTACCTGGGATCTCAAGTACATTAAAACTAATAAGAGTGATAATAATCATCATCACCCGTTCTCCCATTGATGGGGGTGCGAACACGTGACCATCATGTCAGTAGGGAAGCGTGCTAGTCAATGCCTTACGGCGGCGCTCATTATCAAGTGTACTCAGAAATAACTGTCTTGTTTGCTCAGAAATAACTGTTTTGTCTGATCAGAAATAAATGTTTTGTCTGATCAGAAATAAATGTTTTGTCAGCTCATAAATACATTACTTGTCCGGTCAGAAATAACTGTTTTGTCTGGTCAGAAATAACTGTTGTGTCTGCTCATCAATAAATGACTTGTCCGGTCAGAAATAACTGTCGTGTCTGCTCAGAAATAACTGTTTGTCTGCACATAAATAAATGACTTGTCCGGTCAGAAATACCTCTTTTGTCTGGTCAGAAGTATATGTTTTGTCTAGTAAGAAATAACTGTTTTGTCTGCATATAAATAATTGACTTGTCTGGTCAGAAATAACCGTTTTCTCTGCATAGAAATAACTGTTTTATCTGGTCAGATATAACTGACTTGTCTGCTCATAAATAACTGTCTTTTTGACTCTGATATAACTGCTGTGCACACTTACACGAACTAACATGTCTACACATACAACTATTGTGTAAATTCTGAAACTACTTTCCAGCAGTTTCCTATGGAAGGATCTTGTCTAATTGGAAATGATTGGCAGCACACGCGACTGAAGATTGTGAATAGACATTATCACCAAACACCATACGGCATGGACTATAAGAAGATTGGCAGTACAAGAGATTGAAGACTGAACAGTCATGATCACCAACACCACGCGGCATGGACTATAAGAAGAAGCATCAAATATAATTAGTATTTGTAAATGTAAAACTTCTCTAGAATATAAATACAGCTGAAATGGGTACAGTACTCAAAAACCTTCAACGATCACGTGTGCTCCGAGATAACTGTCTTGGTTATTGAGATACAACTGTTATTTGCTCATTCAAAACCAGACTCGCATACACAGTATTAAACAATTGTCGGGTATATTTTACACACAAAAAAACGTTTGTCAAACATAAAAAGATGTAACTGTCGTATCTTATCAGAAAGATAAACTTATAAGGTGGGGAGGGAGCGGCGCCAGCCTACACTGTCGCCGTTTCTTTCCCAGACAATTCTTTAAAACATTCTTAAAAAGTTTCTCACACTTTAACCAGGATAGGTTGACCGCAGAGCCTTACTGGTTTGGGGTTTAAAATCCTACCCCTCCTGGGGATGTCATAAATTACACTCAGAACTTGGTAATAAAGAATTGTTACGTGCACATACAAATAACACAAACGTACTCAGAATAACTGTCATGAGTACTCAGGAATAACTTGCAAAATAATTGGCAATGGCCACAGCGTGATTCAGCTCCCTTCCTGAAAGTGTGAATGTATCATGTAAATTTCGATGGATTAGTAACAACAACAATGTTTTTACGGGGTCGTCGCCTCTGGGGTTGTCCTGTAATTATTCGCAGATTTGGTGGCGCAGGCGATCGTGATCTAGAGTTGCCACTTCCCAGTCGCTGCGATGAATGACTGCGTCCCCGTTGAGGATTTCCTTGGCTGTTAGCTCCAGGATGCTTATGCTGGCTTTCAGATCCCCGATGCTCATTGCCGCTTACCCGCAGCGTGGCTGGAGAGTCGTGGCTCGGCTCTGGTGCTTTACCTTGGCTACTACCTGTAGAAAATTTCTGTGAGGAGATTTCTTTCTTCCGTCTACCTCTTTCTAATTGGAGGTTTGAAGATCCCTGGATTTGTTCATCTGGATCTTCTATCACAATTTGAGGAATTGCTGCACATGCTCCTCCTGAACTTGATGACTGAGTTTTTTCAGTATTGTTTGTTTTCTTTTTCCTCGCTTTCTTTGATTCATTTTGCTTCTCCGCACATGCAGCATTTAGTTGTTCTGCATTAGATGCCTCGAAGTCCTTGTTTCTTCCCTTCTTTTCCGCTTCTAACTTCACTGTTAAGATTTCCGCAGACATGCCAGTTCTAGCAGAACTTAGATTTTCCACTGGCTTCTCCTTCAAGTCTTCGATGGTACCTTGAATTAATCTTTCATCGGACGTTTTCTCCTCTCCTGCATCTCTTGGCTGCTGTATGGATGGTGTGTCATCAACGGTGACTTGAACATCCGATGTCTGCTGGGGTTCAGGTGCGGAGCTTTCAACTAAAGCATGCTTCTTTCGCAGTCTCTGCAGTCTTCTCCTCTTTGATCGCGAAAACTTGCGTTTCAGTTTGGTCTTTTCTCCTGGTCTTATGTCTTCAAAATTCTCTGAAAGTCTCAGTTTCCAATGTTGTTTGAAACTCGTAGAGTCTTTGAACTCGTGGGCAAACTCATCATCTGTGTCTTCTTCAGTAAGTGAACATTCATCGTCAGTAGACTTATCAGCATGTTCTTTGCTGTGGCGTTTAGATACTACTGCTGATGAAATAGCTGTTTTATGGACTAGACTAGAGTTTTCGAGTGGTTTAGAACTGATCTCAAGGATACGCCCACTTCCCGACTCTAATTCTTCTCGTCTGCCCTTTGTAGTGAATGAGTCTCTTCCATTCAAGAGGAGGTTACTTTGGTTTACACAATCATTTTTTGTTGTTTGCCGAAATTCTGTTGACATGACGTTTGTATGGGAATACTTTCTTTCAAGCTCATCCTTTGAGAACTCAAAAAGACTTTGAGAATGTGAAACTGCACTTGAAGATTTACTTATATTTATATTTAGATTACAATCTGAATTTGTATCATTTGCCTCATATTTGCTGGAAAACTCTGCACCTCCATTACCATGTTGGTGTTCCTCAGTTTTCGTTGATTCCATGGCAATCTGGCCTTTGTATGCTTCAGAGTCCTGTGTGAACATGTTAGATTCATATGCAGCAAAGGCATCAATGGAAGAGGCACCATCACCAGGGCTTATGGGAGACTCCTTAGGATTGGTCAAATCTTCCAGTGCTACTTCCACTTCTGCCATGAGGACAATTTCCTTCGATATAGCTGAAGCTACTTCACACCGCAAGCGCTCTTGGTAGTCAGGAGTTTCAAAGTATGAACCAAAGTCATCAATATCAGCAGGTTCGCTGTTTACATTAGACTCATCATCATTCTCCTCATCCTCGATGCTCTCATTATCTTCTTCAGTCTCATTATCATCCTCAGTCTCATTATCATCTTCAGTTTCATCATCGTCTAAGACTTCATCACCTCCCTTTTCGTCAGCAACATCTTTATGCTCCTTGACATCGAAAATATTCTCAAGTGAAGCAGTGTCTTGTATGCTCATCTTATCAGTTGGTGTGTGCGAATCTTCTCGTGGAGCATCAGTCTCAAGTGAAGCAGTGTCTTGTATGCTCATCTTATCAGTTGGTGTGTGCGAATCTTCTCGTGGAGCAACAGTCTCAAGTGAAGCAGTGTCTTGTATGCTCATCTTATCAGTTGGTGTGTGCGAATCTTCTCGTGGAGCATCAGTCTCAAGTGAAGCAGTGTCTTGTATGCTCAACTTAAGTGTTGGTGTATGCGAATCTTTCTGTGGAGCAACAGTCTCAAGTGAAGCAGCGTCTTGTATGCCCAACTTAACAGGTGTTGTATGCGAATCTTCCCCTGGAGCAACATTCTCAAGTGAAGCGGTGTCTTGTATGTTCATCTTATCAGTTGGTGTGTGCGAATCTTCCCGTGGAGCAACAGTCTCGCGTGAAGTTACTGCATTTGTGGCAAGTGTTTCAGCAGCATTACAGTCTAGTGACTTCATTTCCGTCACTTTATAGAAGGAATCAGAAATCCTGTTGTGCTCGGACACTTTGTACTCTGTCTCACACCTCTTAGAGACAGTTATTTTTACTGGCTTCATGTGACACTCATGTCTTTCAGTATATCCACTTTTTGTGTTAAAATTGGGACTTTGATTATCCATGTTGTCGATTTCATTATCCGAGGTTGAAGAAATACTTTTATTTTTCCTATCATTGGATACAACTTCTGTTTCGAATGTTATGGATGACTTCAAGATCTCTGTGTTATTGCTTATTTCTGTACTCTCTGACAATACAGATTGTTGATGTCTCTGTGACAATGATGTCTGCTCAATATTAGATCGTCCAGGTTGTGTTGCAGCAGTTGTTGTTTCTGACATAACTTTAGCATGGTTTTCTGAATCCAATTCTTGAAATACAGAATTATCAAAATGGTCAACAGCCGCCTGATGTATATAACATTCTTGCCCTGTCCCGGTGTCTATAAGCATCAGAGAACTAGTTTCCAGGGATGCTGGGATGATGTCGTTATCATTTAGGTTGCTGACAATGAAGCCTGAAGTACTTTTGTCAACAAATCCAGAGGAAACCAATTCAAGACCCACTGTTTCTGTATGTGTGCACTTCTTGTCAATCACCAAGTGAGTTGACTCTCTAACGCCGAGCCTAGTGTGCAGTGTCATCTTGCTCTCAGCTGCAGACTCTGTCGTTGTTTCACGCACAGGGATGTCTGTTTCAACACCGCGGTCTCCTGGCAGAGATACAGCTCTTGTTTTCCTGGACAATGGGAGAAGTAGAATCAGCTGCAACAATGACAGGATGTATGTCTTCAGAACTGGTCAGTATAGAACGTATCGAATGGACGTCAGATGCTGCCGTAATTTGTGTCTGATAATCTTGTCTGGTGACTGTATCTACACCTTCCTGGCGTTTTTGTAATATTGATTCTTCTGTCTCTGTTTTACATTCATCAGAAGTGGTTACAAGGGACCTATTTCACATTGGAAATATAAATGTGAGATTCCGGTGCTCTTGAATGTCTGGTTATCGCCATAGGTGTTTAAGGAAGAAATTGCGGTTACACCAGAAACCGTGATAGAACTTATATTTTCTTTACAACTAACAACAGCTAACTCTGAAGTGTTCCCAGCAGGTGCAGCAGACAGGTCAGCTGGGACCTGGTTGTGATGGAAGGATGTTACAGAGTCTTTGTAACTGCTTTCAGAAACACGATATGCTGAATATTCTAGATCAGACGACTGGGATTCTGTAGACGACAATAGAATAGTCTTATTCATATTGTTGTCTATGAGCTCATCAGCCAATCTTTCACCTGACCAAGCTTGAGTCACCTTTTGTGACCCGTGTAATTCTGTGCCTGTTATTGTACACGTAACATCTGTAATAGCTGAGCCAGGGATGTTATCGTCGTTAGTGTATTCAACCGCACCAAATGAAACTGTTGAACTCACATCAGTAGTTAATTCGTCAGAAGTAGTGTCCACCTGAGCACATGTAGATTTCTCTCGAGTTTGTAGAACATGAACATCTTCCCTCTCCTCTAGTTGATGTTCCGCTGAATCATATTTGCCGGAAACACCGACAAGACCATCCCTTGATGTGGACTGCACATCTGAAAGAAGCCTGTTTTCATTCTGATCAACATGACACAGTTCAGACAGATTGCTGTTGGTGCTGACCACACCATCTCTCGTGATAGCTGTGCTAGAGGATGAGGATCGCACTTGAATCAATGATGTTTCACAGCTTGATTCAGGCAATCCACTTTCAATGTCTAATGATGTTAGCTCATGATGAGAAGAAACAACTTTACCATATGAGGTGCCTGATGATTCAAAGTTGTTTGTACACCTCTGTGATAATTTGGTGTCTTCAAAAGAGGTGCTTACTTTAGAATACGTACGAGCATCTCGAAGATCTGATTCACTATCGGAATATTGAGTCACAATGTTCTCACTCAGCTCATCAACAAAGTCTGTGCGGTTTTCTGGCTCCTCCAGTAGTATGTTGAGCCCAGCAGACTTAACACAGACTTCCTTGCCCTCTTGCCCTTCCTCTAGCATGCCATAGTTGTCCTGTATGTAGTTGGCAGCATCACTGATGTCGTCAGACTTGGGGGAATTGTATGGCACCTGCATAATTTCATCACTCTCTTCTTGAATCGCCACAGAGATTTGATTATCATTTAGGGTTACAGTATGCCTTAAAGATTTGCATTCACTGGCAGGTGTGAACCCAGTGGCAGTTTCACTAACAGTGTCTGCTGTTGCGTCCAATGAAGCCGTTGAACTGACATCAGCAGTTAAGTCACCGGAAACTATGCCCAGCTTGACCACTTGTAGCTTAGCATCTTTAGAATAAATGTCCGGCATAAGACATGGTCCGCTGATTAGAGACAGCTCCCAGAACAGACATGATCTCGTCAAGGATGTTAGAGATTTCGTTCTCCAGCTGGTCCCGCTTCAGGTTGGCAAATCCTTCATCTTCTTTGGAGAGCAGTACTGATGCCGCCATGTTGGATTCATTAACAGCTTTAGCATTAGCTGGCTGATGTGCTTCAGGAAGTGTGTATTGGTCTTCCTGGAGGGAAGTCTGATCCTTTGTGTGAGCGTCTTCTGCAACAGGCTTGGGACAGCTTGACGTCAAGTTGGAGATTCTGAGGAATAGTCATTTATTAAAAATAAACGGGAGGTAACGATGAGAAGAGAATAATTGCAACAATATTAGATAGTTGCGTATCCCTTACAGGACGTCACAGTCAACCCCAGCATTTAGGGGGAGGGGGGCTGTTTGTGATTTCTTGGCAAGTTTACGATCAGTAGTTTGCAATTGCTTTCTGAAAGACCGGAACTCATACCTTTGTATGAAAATCAGCGCAAGGCGGTCTGCTTCCAAATATCCCGCAACTGTGTTCCGAAATTACGAACTGCGTTGGTATATCCTTTGCCACAGGGTCGGCTCTAATATATACAACCATAAATCACCACAACTATCATGATACATGATGTCTCACAGATTAGGATTAGTGAATTGATGTTAAAATGCGATGCAATGTTGCAGTCACGCACAGAATATAAATATACTCTCTCATCTCATCTCATCATGTTCCTCTTGTACCTTGTGGTGTCGAGGTAAAGTATAAACAGTGGGAGAGTGCTCGCTTATGGGCTTCATGTATCGATATTCCCATGGACTCTGCTATTCCCTGCGTCCATCATTTACGTGGTCGACCTCTTCCTCTGCTTCCATCTAGTCTGTACATCATTGCTTGTTGTGGTATACTGTTAGTTGGTAACCTACTTGCATGGCCAAACCATTTGACTTGCTGCCTTCTAATAAAATCTAGTGCAGCTATAACCCCCACTTTAGTCCTGATTTCTTCATTTCTGATCTTATCTCTTCTTAATACACTAAGTATTCTTTTCAGGAATATATAAATATATAGATAGTTAAAAGTTAGACGTATGTTTTTACAGGACGTGGCAGTCAACCCCAGAGTTATTTGGTTGTGTGTAATTGTTTGGCAAGTTAATGTTTAGTACACAGCCATTGCTTTCTGAACGACAGGCACTCATAACTTTGTAGGGAACCAACGCGAAGCTGTCTGCTTCCTGTGTATCGAACGCGGTATGCGGGATTACGAATTGCATTCGTAACCCCTTCGCCACAGATAGAGAATATAAAATTGAACCCTAAACCTGGTTTAAACAGCATCCTAGAAGATTATGGACATGGAGGAGTCCAGACAGCAGGATTAAGAACCAGATAGATAACATCCTGATTAGCAAAAGGTTTCGAAATGCGTTAACAGTCGTAAAAACAGTTCCAAATGCAGACTGTTACAGTGATCACAGATTAATTACAGGCACATTGAGGGTAAAGTTACAGAAAGTCAAGTATACAGCAGGAAACCCTAAATATGACTTGTGCAAATTGAAAACTGACAAAGAAATACAAGATAATTTTAACATAGAAGTAAAGAACAAATGTGATATATTGTCTGATCTAGAGATCCTGTTTCAAGATGTAGATGATCAATGGGAAACGATGAAGAATTCAATCAGTTGCGCAGCAGAAAAAACTATTCCAAAAGTAAAGAAAGTGGGCCGTAAGACATGGATGACTGAAGAAATTTTACAACTAATGGAAACAAGAAGACAGAACAAAAATAATCCTGCCAAATATGAAGAAATTCACAGAAAAGTGAGAACCTTATGTAAGGAGGCAAAAGAAACATGGCTTGAGAAAAATTGCAGAGAAATTGAAAAACAACACAACAGTAACAATGCGAAACTAATGCACAAAAGAATTCAGGAGCTTACTAATCAAAGAACACGTACATCAGCAGGCTGCCTAAAGACAAAAGATGGAAGAGTCATAATAGAAAAAGATCAGATCTTGCATGAATGGTCAGATTATGTGAAAAACCTTTATGACGATAACAGAGACGAACTGTATGATGTCCAAAATAATAATGAAGGACCAGCAATTTTAAAGATGGAGGTTCAGAATGCGCTTAACCATATGAAATCTGGCAAGACTCCCGGTTCAGACAGCGTCACAACAGAAATGATTAATGCTTTAGAAGAATATGGAATAGATAAAGTTACCAGTCTGCTTAATACAATATATGATACTGGAAATATACCTCAGGAATTATGTAATTCTGTATTTATTGCAATCCCAAAGAAATCAGGAGCCTTGGAATGTGATCAACATCGAACAATTAGTATAACGAGTCACATCACGAAGATTTTGCTAAGAATTATCATGCAAAGAGTTAGGAAGAAAATACAACCTGAAATAGGAGAAGAACAATGTGGGTTTGTAGAAGGCAAGGGTACAGTAAATGCTGTGTATATACTGAGAAACATAATCGAACGTTCTATAGAAGTAAACAAAGATCTACACCTTTGCTTTATTGACTACACAAAGGCTTTTGATAAAGTGAGACATGTCAACATGATAAGGATGCTTGAAGATCTACAAATTGATGGAAAAGATCTTAGACTTGTAAAAAACATATATTGGAAACAACAAGCTGCCATAAGAGTTGATAATGAAGTAAGCCAATATCAGCCTATTAAAAGGGGTGTGAGACAGGGATGTGTAATGTCTCCAGATCTGTTTTCCCTGTACAGTGAAAGTATTTTCAGAAATATTGAAGATATGGAAGGAATCAACATTGGGGGACAATGCATCAATAACATTAGATATGCAGATGATACAGTCTTGATTGCAGACAATGAACAGGACCTGCAAAATTTAGTAGATGCGATTGTTACACACAGTGAACAACTAGGGTTAGAATTAAATTGTAAAAAGACACAGATTATGGTCGTCACTAGGAAGGACGAAATACCACAATGTAATATACAAGTAAATGGGAATATTCTTCAACAAGTGAGCAGGTACAATTATCTCGGAACAGTAATAACATCTGATGGGAGATGCCTTGAAGAGATTAGAACAAGAATCGCCATGGCAAAAGTAGCCTTTAGCAAGATGAAAAACATATTGACCAATAAAAAGATGTCAATTGAAACGAGAAAAAGAGTGTTGAGATGCTACATTGAACCTGTACTTTTATTTGGATGTGAAGCGTGGACAATGAGCAGTCAGGCTGAAAAACATCTGATGGCTGTAGAGATGTGGTTTCTGAGGAAAATGCAAAGAATACCATTGACAGCCAGAAAGACCAATGAACAAGTCCTTCAAGAAACAAATGAAGATCATAAATTGATTAGAGAAATTAGACGTAGACAGTCAAAATTTTTTGGGCATGTTATGAGAAGAAATGGATTGGAGAATTTGGTGACAACTGGTAAGATCGAGGGGAACAGACCAAGGGGAAGACCTAGAACAGTGGTTCTCAACCGGTGGGGAATTCCCCCCAGGGGGGAATTTCAGGGTTTCCAGGGGGGGGGGGGGGGGGGGGGAATGAAGACCATTTCAAGATCGTGTTAATACAAGAACCGATTGCTTGACATAGTTTTTCCCTTCATACTTTACAGTTATGTATGTCTCGTCCTTCTAAAATTCATTTTATAAAGTAAGTAGACCCACAAATCATGTTTTATGTGGATGTCTAGACTTGTTTTAGTACATTTGCCTTCCACTTTTACGTATACTGTGTAGGGGTGAGGGGATTTTTAGATAGGAAATATGAAAGGGGGGAATGACGTTCTGAAAATACGGTAAGGGGGGAACGGGCCAAATTTTTGATAGGAAGGGGGGGGGAATGGCGTTCTGAAAAATATGGTGAAGGGGGGAATGGGCCAAAAAAGGTTGAGAACCACTGACCTAGAAGCAAGTACCTGGATGGCTTGGCCTTGTGGCATGGTCGAGACAGAAACACTGAGCTGATCCACGACTCTGGTGATCGAGTGAGATGGCAGAACATGACCGCCCACGCTTACCGGCATGATGGATGGAAAGGGGTGAACGTGGTAAATCTCTAGAGATAGGACACCAACTTCGTTAAAATATTAGACGCCAGAGAGAGATGGACGTGGTAAATCTCTAGAGATAGGACACCAACTTCGTTAAAATACTAGACGCCAGAGAGAGAGAGAGAGAGATGGATGTGGTAAATCTCTAGAGATAGAACACCAACTTCGTTAAAATACTAGAAGCCAGAGAGAGAGAAGGACAGTCACGATCTGTGAAGTCTGCTCCAGACCGGAAGCCCAAAGAAGGCGAATGGACCTAGTTAAGAAAGGCTGACATTTTTTTAAAGCTGGAAACAAGCATAAAGACAAAGTTTATTTCTCGTAATTGTTGATTGTGCATTAATAAAAGTTAAGAACAATTATAACAAACAACAATACTTATCATCATAATGTGCCAAACCGCGAGGCGTGGGCGATCATGGTGGTCAACTCATACGACCATCAAAGTCTTAGATGAGACTGCAGTTCTCGCCCCGATTGTACCAGTTGATCAAGCTATCTAGGTATTATCTCCTCCTGTTTGTCTTATTCTTGCTTTTCTCTCACTTAGGTTTACCCGTTGTCACCAGGCTTTTATGTTTATTTCTGTTCATAGCATGACCACTAAACTACCAGGACTGCCTACGTCACATCTGTAATGGAGGTCAGCGTGATCGAGTGGATAAGAGGGCTCGAGCTTAAATCTCAGGTTCAACCCCTACGCCGGTCAGTTGGACTAAAATGTTGGCTCTTCGTCCTTGACTTGGAGACGTAAATTACAAGTACCTCAGAAGTCGGAGTGGGTTCGTCTCATGGAGAAAAATCCTAAAGTGCACTGAAAGTAGTAGCACGTATTTGGACAACGCTGGAGTTCAAAGCGAGCGAGCGGGAACAACAAAACAAAAACAAACAATATGTAATGAATTTGCTATTTCTCTCTGCATCTTTAAGTACTGCCTCATGTGTTTTTTCTGTCGCTACCCATCCAAGGCACTCTGTGTTGTATTGAAGTGAAAATATTCTGTTCAACCCTGCTGGATTATAACTGGGACATATGGTGTCTGCGGGTTCAAATTGTAAATACTGACCCGGGCTCCATGTCGACCTAGTTTAAAATGGGTACCAAATAGGTCTTGGGAAGTAAAGGTGACAGGAGTGATACAGACCACATCAGCCACTGAGTGCCGTTTGGTCTATACAAATATGGGTTTTGCTCCAAAAGTCCAGTGCGGCTTAGGCTTCAGACAGCTGTGATGTTCATATTGTGCTTATCATCGTCGTTCCTATCAATATGTTTTACAGCATTCAAATAAGCAACTCAGAAGAGTGGTATTTTTCCGTCCAATATTGATCTCGGATATATGGGACTGTTTGTTTCCGTGCTATATCACGTAATCTTTCCTTGCATTTACCTACGTCTATCTAAGTTTCACCTGTTTTCCTTTGGTATTCTTTTGCATTTATCCAGAAACCACAATCATGATGTCATCAGATGTTTCTCGGCTGGTCTTATTATTCTAATACCATTAACCTACTGGCACCTTTGCCGTCTTGATTGTTCACAAAAGGCATAATAACGCACAATCATGGCTGAGACCGGGGATGGAATTATACCTCTCCATAGCACAATAATACCATTAATAACAAATATTAATGATAGTATGCCGGTCTCCCTGGTGAAGGTGTTAACGTCTTTCTCCGTAAACCCGAATATTCTCGTGAGTAACGCAGTTGCACGAGATTCGGTAGCGGATCGCGCCGCGTTGGTTACTTACGGGGGTATGTGAGACGGTCGCTCAGAGAGCAATGGCAATCTACTGAGCGTAATCTTGCCTAGTACATCAACAGCAGTTGAAAAATGCTGGTATTGACTGCAACGTCCTGTAAGGGATATGGAAAAAAAAAATGATTGTATTTACTCACTCTTGCAAGACTTCAGCAGAGGATAATGTCCCTTGCTGCAGTTCAAAGGTCATCCTTTCCACCAATGAATCAATGGCACCAATCATGTCCAGCTGAGACAGGTCAATGTCGCAGCTGACGCGCCGTGAGAACGAGGTCATGGCTGAGTGGACTTCTGCCAGCTGGGCGGTGTAGGGGTCATCTGCAAGGTAAATGTAAATACACATGCAATTAACAGATATAATAGTGATCTAGCAATTTATACCAATGCAAAACAACAAGGTATTTTTTTTATATAGTTGCATATCCTTTACAGGCCGTTTCCAGTCAACACAAACTTTTCCCAGCTGCTGTTGATGTCTTGACAAGTCTTACGTTCAGTAGTTTGTTCGTCAAGCGATAGTTTGCTCGTCAAGCGAACAAGTCACATAAGTTTAACACATGAAATGAGAGGGTGGAAACATAATGTGCGATGATGAGGGTACCAAAGTTCAGTTTAGGTGAACCTTTAATTATTTCATGAAAGATTATCTTCGGTGCACACAGATGAATTCACGGGTGCTCCAGATTTCCCCCATAGATTACACAAGGAGTTTCTCAACACGGTGCCCAAACTCCCTATGACACGCAAGGATCCAAATGTGTGTACACCGGAATCACACATGATATCATGTTCTTTAATAGGTGGGATATCTGATTTAAGAGTTTAGCCTGGGCAGCAATCTATTGGGCTCTCTCTTTTCGATGTCCAGCTATCGACAAATTAGGTAGAACATGCGCAATAAAGTCGATTGCCTCGCTCCTACCACTTATCAACAGATTACAAATAAGAAATACCGAATCTCCCCATGACGCACGGCTGGCTAAAGTGAAGTCCACAAGGAAGTTAGAAGAAAGCTAAAATGTCCCAGCATTGCAAGGACGTTCCAGTAGGAATTCAATAAACAGACTTTAGAACGAATTGTATTGTCAGCTTGTAACAGCTGCACATCTAAAGTTTGCAATGTGTGCATGCATTGTCAACTTGTAACGACTGACTGCACACCAAATATTTTCAATTTGTACATGTACTGTCAACTTGCAACAGCTGTACATCTAAAGTTTTCAGTTTAAAACAACATAATGACTTTTCTGACTCATATTTTATTTCTGGTCACTTATTGTAGACATTCGTAGACAATTAGTCATAGACAATTAGTCGCTAGACAATCGTAGAGAATTAGTCGTAGACAAACATAGACAATTACCCTACAGTGACTGCTTATCTAGTAGTTACCCTCAATAGGTTTTTCCCTCTGTCCCACCTCTGCGGATGATGAATGGCACGTTCAGTGCTGGACTAGGTCTAAACCTATTGTTACCGGATCATTAACATTTGTAACAAACTGTCTCACGTTTTAGAGGTCCGCTTTTTCACGGGTCAACTTGAAAGTTGGTCAACCCAACATCTGGGCCAGCCCGCCATTATGCACAAGTATTCATGGCATGGCTGATTGGTCAGTCTCCCAATGATCTATCTCAATGATTTCTTTCAACAGACATGAGGAACAAGAAATGCAATTGGAAAGGAAAGTTCAGCATCAGTAGCCATGTGAGAAATAGCTTCTGTCAAAGAATACTGCAACTGATTAATACCAACTGTTGCAGAATGCTCAGGTCACTTGAGGCCAAAGGTGTTTATATAACTGATTGAAACACGCGCTCTTAAATAAGGGGCAGCTACTGATAAACTAGACATAGTATTAAAAAAAACTATAAATGCTAGTGTTTAAAAAAAAAATAGAACTCATCATCATCATCATCATGTTCCATGCCGATAAGGGTTGGCGGTGGCAGCTCATCATCTCACACGATGACCAGAATCTTGGGTCAGCTCTTTGTTCCTGTCTCCATTATGCCATATGGTCAAGCCATCCAGGATATGTATCTCTCTGCTTTCCCCATGTTCTTTACCCTTCAGTATCGCCAGTTGTTACTAAGTTTTCCAGTTTACTTCTCCTTAAAATATGCCCACAAATCATGATTGTCTACTACTATTTTCTCAAAACAAGGTAAGATTTTCATTTGTTTCTTGTAGGACTTTCTCACTGATTGTTTTGTTCGTCCGTGGTATTCTTTGCATTTTTCTGTAAACTGACTAATCATACATTTTAGTCAAATGTAAAGAAGGTAGTCTAAAATAGAACTAGAGAAGAAATAGCGTGAAATCAAGCCGTGGACAAAGTTATGCGAGCATTTAGCAGAAGAGCGTGTCCCTAACGACTCTGAGTTGTAACATCTAACAGATATGTAGTTACCTTCTGCTGCTTCTCGGCAACTGTCTTGGCTGTCGTCAGACTGCGATTCTGGGACATCAGCCCAAGACACTGTCATGTGCTTCTTGTTAGTTGACCTGCCCATCTCTTCATCATATACGGTGGCAGCTTTGTCTGAATCAAATGTTTCTACAACTGTTTTCGAAGGACTTTCAGAATCCTCGATATTATTTGTTAGTATATGTTCCATTCTGTTTATATGCACAGTGACTCCATCTGTCAAACATACTTCTTTATGAGCTGTTGATTTCTCTGTATAATGTTCTAATCCAACTGTCTCTTTGCATTGCTCTGAATTCACCACATGTTCACATATGGATGATTCTGTTATTGTCGTATTCACGGCGGACTTCTCTGATTTAATATCAGTATCTGCTTTACTTTCTTCTAAAATACATTGGTCATGTTCTGCTGCTGAAATTGCTGATTGATCATCTCTGGAACGTGTGTTACCGTCCATGACTTTGTCCATGTCGTTTTCAGTTCTCACATTTTTAAGTTCCTTGAGGTTCAAACTGCTGCCTGTTGTGGAACTCTGGTTATGGTCTGTGTCTTTGACATCGTGGACTGCTTGCTTCTCTACGGCAGTTGTCTGTAGGCATGGTGCCGAATGAACCAAATATGCCGCAGTCTTCTCGGAATGGGTATCTGCCGCCAGTGGACAATGATGATCAGTTTCCGTGTCACGTCTTTCCATTTTTACGGTGACAATTTTCGTGTCTGATTTCTCTGTGATTGTATGCACGTTGCATTTCTCTGTCATGTTGGTTGCGAGAAGATCTGTAGAAATGTGTAATTGTGTTATCTGTGCTCAGATCTGTAGTAATGTGTAATGTGTTATCTGTGCTCAGATCTGTAGTAATTTCTAATGTGTTATCTGTGATCATATCTGTTGAATTATCAGCATTTCTAGGAATCACTCGTTGTTATGTTCATTCTGTGCTGGTCTGTAAAGTTTTGTTCTGTTGCTGAATCTTTGAACAATATCAGAGTCCTCAGACATGTTGTATTGTTGGACTCGACAGAAATAGTTGCTTCGTTAGACTGTGAAGGCGCTGTCTTTATAGTCAGAGATGTTATTGCTTCATGTGTGTATACAGACGTTGTCTCTGTGGTTTGGTAGGACGAGTAAATTACTCCTCTTTCAGTCACTATCTGAGGAAGTTGTTGATGTTGTCGAGCTTCCATTTGTTCTTTCAACAGTTGAACGTGAGGACTTTGTTGTCCCAGTCATGAGTTAAAGTATCTGATGCGTCAGCTGAGTTTGGTGAAATTGTTGGTGCAGTCAGAGTTAAAGTATCTGATGTTTCAGCTGAGTTTAGTGAAACTGTTGGTGCAGTTATATTTAAACTGCTGTTGCTCCAGCGGAAGAAAGTCTTGCTTCAGTTATATTTGCAACAGTATCTTCACCTGAAGATAGTTTTGCTTCAGTCACATTTGAAACAGTATCTTCAGTTGACGAACATCTTGCTACAGTCACATTTGAAACAGTATCTTCAATTGACGAAAATCTTGCTACAGTCACATTTGAAACAGTATCTTCAGTTGACGAAAGTCTTGCTTCGGTCACATTTGAAACAGTATCTTCAGCTGAAGAAAGTCTTACTTCAGTCATATTTGAAACAGTATCTTCAGCTGAAGAAATTCTTGCTACAGTCATATTTGAAACAGTATCTTCAGCTGAAGAAATTCTTGCTACAGTCATATTTGAAACAATATCTTCAGCTGAAGAAAGTCTTACTTCAGTCACATTTGAAACAGTATTTTCAGTTGAAGAAAGTCTTGCTTCAGTCACACCTGAAACAGTATCTTCCGCTGAAAGTGCCACATTTGGTAAACTGGCCACACCTCGGTCGGTTTCACTTCTGGTAATATCATCACTACCTACGTAGACTTCTTTCATTGCATTTGTCATCTCACTTGTATACTTTTCTTCTATTACAGAAGTCAGACTATTGTCTTCACCACGTGTGTGTGTTTTCCTATCTGTTTCTTGTGGAGTCTCGCTGCCTTCTAACTGACTTTGAGGTTCCAGCTTCTCATTTTCATTGACTCCAGTCTGAAGGTCGCGTGTGTCTCTGTTATCTATTGTAATCTGATAATCATATGTTTCATTTTCGTTGTGTTCCCCCTGAGATGTCTGGGTCTCAGTTTGTTCCGTGGGAGTCTGCACTTGTAGTCTTGAAATAACAGTTTCCAGAAAATCTGACACATTGGCTGAACTAGCCACACTTTGAACTTCCCTGGTGACGATGCTGTGATCATCGGTTGTACAGGCTTTGTTCAAACTACTTGTCGTTTCGCTGGTCTCATCTCTTTGAGAATAACCAGTTCTGCTTTGTGTTATGCTCTTTCCGCACACTACCCTGATAGAATCTCTTCCTTCTTGAGAGGTTAGTTCAGAGTAAGATGATCTGAACTCAGCACCAATCGCATCATTAGGAGAAACAGACTGATGTGGAATGCATCATTTCTGAGTCCAATATGCCCACTCTAATATCTCCAACAGTGGAGTTAGTGTTGGCTGCTTCAGGATATCCAGTGTATTTACAACTGTCTTCCTACACATTCTGATTCTCCTTTACATGTTCAATCTCCGTAGAATGGCCGACCCTACGATCATCTTCAGAAATGTCTTCTTCCTTTCTCGACCCGACCTTGCCTTGGCCAAGTCCACTGAATGATATTATTCCCTGCAGCCCGCGTGCCCTGGTTTCCCTGTTGCTGTACACGAAACATTCCCTCCTGTCTGTGTAATCCGTCACAATGGCATGTCTCTGCTGTGCTGTCCGTGTCATGTTCTTTGTGCTCTGTCACGGTGGCTTGTTCGGTTTCCTCTAGCGATCCTTGTGGATTTGCAGTGGTTTCTGTAAATTGAGATGTAGCTTCAACTTCCACAACACTAAGTGGGCGTTGTTGTGTCTCATTATCATGAACAATCGCTGACCCTTGTGTCTCACCAGAAAGACGAGTATTTTGAACCAGGATGTCAGAACCCGATGTAGATCGCCGTTGCCTTTTGCTAGCTTGGTCTAACGATTCCCTGGCATCGTAATAGACATCTTCAAACTGGGAGTTGTCAACAGTATAGAATACTTCAGAGTCCAGTTTCTTTAGTTCTGAGAGCTTAGGGTGAACTCTGGGCATGTCTGTCTCTTGTTTCAAGACAGTTTGAAAACTAACAGTCTTTTTGTGGTTGTGAACCAAACTATCCCCTGACGCATGACTATAGAATGTAGTGTTGTCTTCACAGTGTACTGGTTAACATTTCAGCTGTCATGTCCATGCCTATGTCAGGCTCTTTAGTAGTGCTGTCTTGTTGTTTTCGTTGCTCCTGGTTTGACTCCTCTAACTGACTTGTCTCTTGGACAAGTCTTACACTTATCAATGCAGTTTTCTCAGATTTCGGTTCCAAATGTGTTCCTTCCTGGAACACTGCTGCACTCCAATATTCATAAAGCTGACTTTGTCCCCATTCAGCTTGAGAATCTGGAACTTGGCCTATTTCTGCATTAATCTCAGATAATGTCTTGCGTTCTTCTAATATAATATCAGCTTCATCACTCCCAGTTTCTTCTAGTTTTATCTCAAATTGCTGTGCATCTTTCTTTTCTAGCTCATTTTCATATTCTTGTGTCTCTTTCTCACCTAACTCAAATTCATATTCTTGAGTCTCTTTCATTTCCAGCTTAGTTTTATATTCTTGTGTCGCTTTCGTTTCCAGCTCAGTTCCATGTGTATGTGTCTCTTTAGTTTCTGGCTCAGTTTCATATTCTTGTGTCTCTTTCGTTTCCAGCTCATGTGCCTCTTTCGTTTCTAGCTCAGTTTCATATTCTTGTGTCTCTTTAGTTTCCAACTCAGTTTCATATTTCTGTGTCTTTTTCGTTTCTAGCTCAGTTTTATATTTTTGTGTCTCTTTTGTTTCCAGCTCAGTTTTATATTTCTGTGTCTCTTTAGTTTCCAACTCAGTTTCATATTCTTGTGTCTCTTTGGTTTCTAATTCAGTTTCATGTTCGTGTGTCACTTTCTTTTCTAGTTCAGTTTCAAATTCCTCTACCACAGTTTCTTCGGATCCAAACTCTGATACATGTGTCACTAAATTGTCTAGTTCAGTGTGAGATGTGGTTGTTTCGTGCACTTCTAGCTTGGTCTCAACTCTCAGTTTTTCCATTTCCTTTGATTTGATCTTAAATTTCTGCTCCTCTACTTTCGTCTGGCACAGTGAGAAGTTAGCTGGTGATCATGTTCAACGAGTGTAGTTTCAGCTCTACTCTCAGTGAGATCTAATTCACTCTGAAATACCATGTGTTTGAATTTCTTCCGAGATGGTTTTCGATTTTAGGGTTTCACTTTCAGTTAGCTGAGTTTGATTTTTCCGTGTCTTCACTTTGTCTAACTTTATCTCGACTATTGTTGCCTCACAATTCTCTGATGCACTAGAAGATTCCCTATTCATTCCTCTTTCGCGTTCAGCGAAAGCTTCATGTGGTGTGCCTTTTCAAAGTCTATGTTAATTCACGTGTCTTGTTTTCTTCAACACCAATGTCAGATTCATGTGTTTCTTTTTCTTCTACTTCAGTTTGGCGTGTGTTTGTCTTGCTATATGTTGTTTCAGACAGAGGTGTATTCGTTTTTATTGTTTGTGTTTCAGGTTGAGACTCCCATGTTTCAGTTTCCTCTAGTTTACGTTGAGACTTCACTGTTTCACTTTCTTCTAGTTCACATTGAGAACCCCGTGTTTTACTTTCCTCTAGTTCAGGTTGAGACTCCCATGTTTCACTTTCTTCTAGTTCACGTTGATACTCTCCTGTTTCACTTTCTTCTAGTTCACGTTGAGACTGCCATGATTCACTTTCCTCTAGTTCAGGTTGAGACTCCCATGTTTCACATTCCTCTAGTTCAGGTTGAGACTCCTGTGTTTCTCTTTCCTCTAGTTCAGGTTGAGACTCCCATGTTTCAGTTTCCTCTAGTTTACGTTGAGACTTCACTGTTTCACTTTCTTCTAGTTCACGTTGAGAACCCCGTGTTTTACTTTCCTCTAGTTCAGGTTGAGACTCCCATGTTTCACATTCCTCTAGTTCAGGTTGAGACTCCTGTGTTTCACTTGCCTCTAGTTCACGTTGATACTCTCTTGTTTCACTTTCTTCTAGTTCACGTTGAGACTCCCATGATTCACTTTCCTCTAGTTCAGGTTGAGACTTCAGTGTTTCACTTTCCTCTAGTTCATGTTGAGACTTTAGTGTTTCACTTTCCTCTAGTTCAGGTTGAGACTTCAGTGCTTCACTTTCCTCTAATTCAGGTTGAGGCTTCAGTATTTCCTGAGATTTATGTATCCCACATTCATCTAGCACGGAAATAGATACCCGCACCGCACTGTCTTCACTTTCAATGTGAGATATATGTGTCTCATTATATTTAAGTTCTATCTTAGATTTGTGAGCACCACTGTCTTCAATTTGAATGTGAGATTCGTGTCTGTCGGTACATTTAAAGTCTACCTGAAATCCACGTGCCTCGATGTCCTCAAATTCAGTGTGAGATTCGTGTGTCTCACCTTCTTCACATTCAGTGTCAGATTCACGTGTCTCATTTTCTTCAAATTCAATGTGAGATTCACGTGTCTCATTTTCTTCAAATTCAATGTGCGATTCATGTGTCTCACTTTCTTCAAATTCAGTGTGAGATTCATGTGCCTCACTTAGTTCAAGTTCAGTGTGAGATTCATGTGTCTCACCACTCTTTTCACGTTCAGTGTGAAAATCGTGTAGTTCACTTTCTTCAAGTTCAGTGGGAGATTCAGCTGTCTCACTACTTTCTGCTCCTTGAATGTGAGATTCACGTGTCTCGGTGTATTTAAGTTCAATGTGAGGTTCGCGTTTCTCACCACTTTCTTCAAGTTCAATATGAGATTCACATTTCTCACCTTCTTTAAGTTCAGTGCGAGTTTCATGTCTTTGACTTGCTTCAAGCTCAATGTGAGATTCATGTGTCTCGGTAACTTGGAGTTCAGTATGAGATTCATGTGTCTCACTTTCTTCACGTTTAACGTACAACTCGCGTGTCTCGCCACTTTCTTCATGTTCAGTGTGAGAGTCATGTTTCTCACATTCTTCAAGTTCAATGTGAGATTCATGTTTCTCCCCTTCTTTAAGTTCATGTTTCTCACTTTCCTCGCGTTCACTGTGAGATTCTTGTGTCTCACTTTCTTCAGATTCAATATAGGATTCGTGTGTCTCTGTAATTTCTCCACGTTCAATGTGAGATTTATGTGTCTCTTCAATTTCTTCAAGTTTAATGTGAGACTCGTGTGTCTCAATTTCTTCAGGTTCAAAGTCGGATTCATACGTCTCATTTTCCTCAGTTTCAATGTCGCATTCATGTGTCTCAGTATCTTCACATTCATTAAGAGATTCATGTTTCTCGCCAGTTTCTTCAAGTTTAATGTTAGATTCGATTGTGTCACCACTTGTTTCAAGTTCAGTGTGGGAATCGTATACTTCACTTTCTTCTAGTTCAGGATGAGACTTCAGTGTTTCACTTTCCTCTAGTTCAGGTTGAGACTCCCATGTTTCACTGTCTTCTAGTTCACATTGAGACTCCCATGTTTCACTTTCCTCTAGTTCAGGTTGAGACTTCGGTGTTTCACTTTCCTCTGGTTCACGCGACTTCAGTTTTTCACTTTCCTCTAGTTCAGGTTGAGACTTCAGTGTTTCACTTTCCTCTAGTTCAGGTTGAGACTTCGGTGTTTCACTTTCCTCTAGTTCAGGTTGAGACTCCAGTGTTTCACTTTCCTCTAGTTTACGTTGAGACTTCACTGTTTCACTTTCTTCTAGTTCACGTTCAGAACCCCGTGTTATACTTTCCTCTAGTTCAGGTTGAGACTCCCATGTTTCACATTCCTCTAGTTCAGGTTGAGACTCCTGTGTTTCACTTTCCTCTAGTTCAGGTTGAGACTCCCATGTTTCACATTCCTCTAGTTCAGGTTGAGACTCCTGTGTTTCACTTTCCTCTAGTTCACGTTGATACTCTCCTGTTTCACTTTCTTCTAGTTTCACGTTGAGACTCCATGATTCACTTTCCTCTAGTTCAGGTTTGAGACTCCATGTTTCACATTCCTCTATTCAGGTTGAGACTCCTGTGTTTCTACTTTCCTCTAGTTCAGGTTGAGACTCCATGTTCACTTTCTTCTAGTTCACGTTGAGACTCCCATGTTTTACTTTGCTCTAATTCAGGTTGAGACCCCAGTGTTTCAATACCCTCTAGTTCACCTTGATACTCCCATGTTTCACTTTCCTCTAGTTCACGTTGAGACTTCAATGTTTCACTGTCTTCTAGTTCAGGTTGAGACTCCCATGTTTCACTTTCCTCTCGTTCAGATTGATACTTCATTGTTTCACTTTCCTCTAATTCAGGTTGACACTTCAGTGTTTCACTTTCATCTAGTTCAGGTTGAGACACCCATGTTTCACTTTCCTCTAGTTCACTTTGAGACTCCCATGTTTCACTTTCCTCTAGTTCACGTTGTGACTTCAGTGTTTCACTTTCCTCTAGTTCTGACTGAGTCTTTGGTGTTTCACTTTCCTCTAGTTCAGGTTGAGACTTCAATGTTTCACGTTCCTCTAGTTCAGGTTGAGACTTCAGTGTTTCACTTTCTTCTAGTGCAGGTTGAGACTTCAGTGTTTCACGTTCCTCTAGTTCAGGTTGCGACTTCAGTATTTCCTGAGATTTATGTATCCCACATTCTTCTAGCACGGAAATAGATTCCTGCACCTCACTGTCTTCACTTTCAATGTGAGATATGTGTGGCTCATTATATTTAAGTTCTATCTTAGATTTGTGAGCACCACTGTCTTCAATCTGAATGTGAGATTCGTGTCTGTCGGTATATTTAAAGTCTACCTGACATCCACGTGCCTCGCTGTCCTCAAATTCAGTGTAAGATTCGTGTGTCTCATCTTCTTCACATTCAGTGTCAGATTCACGTGTCTCTTTTTCTTCAAATTTAATGTGAGATTCATGTGTCCCACTTACGGTCACGTTCAGTGTGAGGTTCATGTGTCTCACTTTCTTCAAATTCAATGTGAGATTCATGTGTCTCACTTTCTTCAAATTCAGTGTGAGATTCATGTGTCTCACTTTCTTCAAATTCAGTGTGAGATTCATGTGCCTCACTTAGTTCAAGTTCAGTGTGAGATTCATGTGTCTCACTTTCTTCACGTTCAATGTCAAATTCGTGTATCTCGCCACTTTCTTCAAGTTCATGTGAGATTCATGTGTCTCACTTTCTTGAGGTTCATTGTGAGATTCCTGTGTCTCATTAAGTTTAAGATCAATGTGTGATCCGTGTGTCTTTCTTTCATTAAGTTCGCAACTTGATACCTGTGTCTCGCTGAGTTCAAGATTACTTTTTGCAAGTTCAGCGTGAGATTCCTGTTTCTCATCTTCTTCGAGTTCAATGTGAGATTCATGTTTCTCAACGTTCTTCATGTTCACTGTGAGATTCATATTTCTCACCTTCTACAAGTTCAATGCCAGATTCATGTGTCAAATTTAGTTCTAGTTCAGTGTGAGATTCCTGTGTCGGAGGGTCTTGAAGTTCATTGTGAGATTCCTGTGTCTCATTAAGTTCAAGATCAATGTGTGAACCGTATGTCTTTTTTTCATTAGGTTCGCAAGGAGACACTTCTGTCGTACTGAGTTCAGAATCAGTGTGTAATCCATGTTTCTTACTTTCTGCAAGTTCAATGTGAGATTCACGTGTCTCTGCAATTTCTTCACATTCAAGGTGAGATTCATGTGTCTCGCCACTTTCTTCATGTTCAGTGTGAGATTCATGTGACTCACTTTCTTCAGGTTCAATGTCGGATTCATGAGTCTCACTTTCTTCACTTTCAATGTCGGATGTATGTGTCTCACTTTCTTCAGGTTCAAAGTCGGATTCACATGTCTCACTTTCTTCAGGTTCAATTTCGGATTGATGTGTCTCAGTATCTTCAAGTTCAATGAGAGATTCAGGTTTCTCGTCAATTTCTTCAAGTCCAATGTGAGATTCGAGTGTCTCACCACTCTTTTCAAGTTCAGTATGAGAATCGTGTAATTCCCTTTCTTCAAGTTCAGTGGGAGATTCAGCTGTCTCACCACTTTCTACTCGTTGAATGTCAGATTCTTGTGTCTCGGTGTATCTAAGATCAATGTGAGATTCTCGTGTCACACCACTTTCTTCAAGTTCAATATGAGATTCACATTTCTCACCTTCTTTAAGTTCAGTGTGAGTTTCATGTCTTTGACTTGCTTCAAGCTCAATGTGAGATTCATGTGTCTCAGTAACTTGGAGTTCAATGTGAGATTCACATGTCTCACTTTCTTCAAGTTTAACGTACAACACGCGTATCTCGCCACTTTCTTCAAGTTCAGTGTGAGATTCATGATTTTCCCCTTCTTTAAGTTCATGTTTCTCACTTTCTTCGCGTTCAGTGTGAGAATCGTGAGCCTCACTTTCTTCAGATTCAGTGTCGGATTCATATGTTTCACTTTCTTCAGGTTCAATTTCATATTCGTGTGTCTCTGCAATTTCTTCACGTTCAAGGTGAGATTCATGTGTCTCGCCAATTTCTTCAATTCCGATGCGAGTTTCGTGTGTCTCACCACTCTTTTCACGTTCAGTGTGAGAATCATGTAATTCACTTTCTTCAGGTTCAGTGAAAGATTCAGCTGTCTCACCACTTTCTACTCGTTGAATGTCAGATTCATGTGTCTCGGTGTATCTAAGATCAATGTGAGATTCTCGTGTCACACCACTTTCTTCATGTTCAATGTGAGATTCACGTTTCTCATCTTCTTTAAGTTCAGTGTGAGTTTTATGTGTTTGAATTGCTTCAAGCTCAATGTGAGATTCATGTGTCTCAGTAACTTGAAGTTCAATGTGAGATTCATGTGTCTCACTTTCTTCAAGCTCAACGTACACCTCGCTTGTCTCGCCACTTTTTTCAAGTTCAGTGTGAGATTCATGTTTCTCCCCTTCTCTATGTTCAATGTGAGAAACGCGTGTCTCAGGAACTTGGAGTTTGATGTGAGATTCGTGTGTCTCACTTTCTTTAAGCTCAATGTGAGATTCACGTGTCTCGGTGTAGTCAAGTTCAATGTCAGATTTGTGTGTTTCCGTATCTTCAAGTTCAATGTGAGATTTATTTGTCTCACTTTCTTTAGGTTCAATGTCGGATTCATATGTCTCACTTTCTTCAGATTCAATGTCGGATTCATATGTCTCACTTTCTTCAGTTTCAATGTCGGATTCTTGTGTTTCTGCAATTTCGTTTCGTTCAATGTGAGATTCATGTGTCTCGCCAATTTCTTCAAATCCAATGCGAGTTTCGTGTGTCTCACCACTCTTTTCACGTTCAGTGTGAGAATCATGTAGTTCACTTTCTTCAATTTCAGTGGGAGATTCTGCTGTCTCACTACTTTCTGCTCGTTGAATTTGTGATTCATGTGTCTCGGTGTATTTAAGTTCAATGTGAGGTTCGCGTGCCTCACCAATGTCTTCAAGTTCAAAATCAGATTCACATTTCTCACCGTCTTTAAGTTCAGTGTGAGTTTCATGTCTTTGACGTGCTTCAAGCTCAATGTGAGATTCATGTGTCTCAGTAACTTGGAGTTCAATGTGAGATTCATGTGTCTCGGTAACTTGGAGTTCAATGTGAGATTCACGTGTCTCACTTTCTTCACGTTTAACGTACAACTCGCGTATCTCGCCACTTTCTTCAAGTTCAGTGTGAGAGTCATGTTTCTTACCTTCTCCAAGTTCAATGTGAGATTCATGATTTTCCCCTTCTTTAAGTTCATGTTTCTCACTTTCTTCGCGTTCAGTGTGAGATTCGTGTACCTCACTTTCTTCAGATTCAATGACGGATTCGTGTGTCTCTGCAATTTCTTCACGTTCAATGTCAGATTCATGTGTCTCGCCAATTTCTTCAATTCCGATGCGAGTTTCGTGTGTCTCAACACTCTTTTCACGTTCAGTGTGAGAATCGTGTAATTCACTGTCTTCAAGTTCAGTGGGAGATTCAGTTGTCTCACCACTTTCTACTCGTTGAATGTCAGATTCATGTGTCTCGGTGTATCTAAGATCAATGTGAGATTCGCGTGTCACACCACTTTCTTCATGTTCAATGTGAAATTCACGTTTCTCATCTTCTTTAATTTCAGTGTGAGTTTCATGTGTTTGACTTACTTCAAGCTCAATGTGAGATTCATGTGTCTCAGTAACTTGAAGTTCAATGTGAGATTCATGTGTCTGACTTTCTTCAAGCTCAACGTACACTTCGCTTGTCTCGCCACTTTTTTCAAGTTCAGTGTGAGAGTCATGTTTCTCACCTTCTCCAAGTTCAATGTGAGATTCATGTTTCTCCCCTTCTCTATGTTCAATGTGAGATTCATGTGCCTCATTGTCTTCATGTTCAGTGTGAGATTCGAGTGTCTCGCAACTTTCTTCAAGTTCAAGTGTGAGATTGACGTGTCTCAATTTGTTTAAGTTCTATGTAAGATTCATGTGTCTCAGTAACTTGGAGTTCAATGTGAGATTCACGTGTCTCATTTTCATCAGGTTCAGTGTCGGATTCATATGTCTCACTTTCTTCAGATTCAATGGCAGATTCATATGTCTCACTTTCTTCAGTTTCAATTTCGGATTCGTGTGTGTCTGCAATTTCTTCACGCTCAAGGTGAGATTCATGTGTCTCGCCAATTTCTTCAATTCCGATGCGAGTTTCGTGTGTCTCACCACTCTTTTCACGTTCAGTGTGAGAATCATGTAGTTCACTTTCTTCAAGTTCAGTGGGAGATTCTGCTGTCTCACTACTTTCTGCTCGTTGAATTTGTGATTGTGTCTCGGTGTATTTAAGTTCAATGTGAGGTTCGCGTGCCTCACCAATGTCTTCAAGTTCAAAATCAGATTCACATTTCTCACCTTCTTTAAGTTCAGTATGAGTTTCATGTCTTTGACTTACTTCAAGCTCAATGTGAGATTCATGTGTCTCGGTAACTTGGAGTTCAATGTGAGATTCATGTGTCTCGGTAACTTGGAGTTCAGTATGAGATTCATGTTTCTCACTTTCTTCACGTTTAACGTACAACTCGCGTATCTCGCCACTTTTTTCAAGTTCAGTGTGAGAGTCATGTTTCTCACCTTCTCCAAGTTCAATGTGAGATTCATTTTTCTCCCCTTCTCTATGTTCATGTTTCTCACTTTCTTCGCGTTCAGTGTGAGAATCGTGTGCCTCACTTTCTTCGGATTCAATGTCGGATTCATATGTCTGACTTTCTTCAGGTTCAATATCGGATTCGTGTGTCTCTGCAATTTCTTCACGTCCGATGTGAGATTTTTGTGTCTCTCCAATTTCTTCAAGTTTAATGTGAGATTCATGCATCTCACTTTCTTCAGGTTCATAGTCGGATTCATATGTCTCATCTTCCTCATGTTCAATGTCGGATTCATGTGTCTTAGTATCTTCACGTTCAATAAGAGATTCATGTTTCATGCCAAGTTCTTCAAGTTTAATGTTAGATTCGATTGTCTCACCACTTTTTTCAAGTTCATTGTGGGAATCGTATATTTCACTTTCTTCAATTTCAGTAGCTGATTCAGCTTTCTCACGACTTTCTTCACGTTCAATGTCAGATTCATGTGTCTCGGTGTATTTAAGTTCAATGTAAGATTCGCGTGTCTCACCACTTTCTTCAAGTTCAATGTTAGATTCACGTTTCTCATCTTCTTTAAGTTCAGTGTGAGTTTCATGTGTTTGACTTGCTTCAAGCTCAGTGTGAGATTTATGTGTCTCAGTATCTTGGAGTTCAATGTGAGATTCATGTGTCTCACTTTCTTCAAGTTCAACATACAACTCGCGTGTCTTGCCACTTTCTTCAAGTTCAGTGTGAGAGTCATGTTTCTCACCTTCTTCAAGTTCAATGTGAGATTCATTTTTCTTTCCTTCTTTAAGTTCAAAGTGAGATTCATGTTTCTCACTTTCTTCACGTTCAATGTGAGATTCATGTTTTTCACCTTCTTCACGTTCAGTGTGAGATTGTCGTGTCTCGGTATCAATAAGTTTAAGTTCAGATGCATATGTCTCGGTATTGTCAAATGCATGTGACTCTTTAACTTGAAGTTCAATGTGAGATACGTGTGTTTGACTTTCTTCAAGTTCAATGTGAGATGCATGTGTCTTACTTTCTACACGTTCAATTTGAGAATCACGTGTCTCACTTTCTTCAGATTCAATGTGAGATTCACGTGTCTCGCTTTCTTCAAATTCAATTAAAGATTTACGTGTCTCTATTTCTTCAATTTCAATGTCAGATTCATGAGTCTCACTTTCTTCAGGTTCGAAGTCGGATTCATATGTCTCACTTTCTTCAGGTTCAGTGTCTGATTCATGTGTCTCAGTATCTTCATGTTCAATGAAAGATTCATGTTTCTCGCCAATTCCTTCAAGTTCAATGTGAGATTCGAACGCTTTCACCATTTCTTTCAAGTTCAGTATGTGAATCGTGTATTTCACATTCTTCAAGTTCAGTGAGAGATCTAGCTGTCTCACCACTTTCTCCAAGTTCAAGTGTGAAATTCATGTATCTCGGTGTATTTAAATGCAACGTGAGATTCGAATGTCTCACCACTTTCTTCAAGTTCAATGTGAGATTCACGTGTCTCACTTTCTACACGTTTAAATTTATATCCGTCTGTCTCACTTTCCGCATGTTCAGTGTAAGATTCAGTTGTCACACTTCCTTCAAATTCATTGTGAGATACGCACGTCCCACTTTCTTCAATTTGAGCGTGATATTTATTTTTCTCAGCATCTTGAAGTTCAATGTCAGATTCATGTTTCTCACTTTCTTCACGTTCAGTGTGCGATTCTCGTGTCTCTGCATCTTTGATTTCACGTTGAGATTCATATGTCTCGGTTTGGTCAAGTTTAATGCCAGATTCATATGTCTCAGTATGGTCAAGTTTAATGCCAGATTCATGTGTCTCAGTAACTTGGAGTTCATTGTGAGATTCGCGTACCTCGGTATCGTCAAGTTCAATGTCAGATGTATGTGTGTCCGTATCTTCACGTTCAGGTGTATGTGTGTCCGTCTCAAGTTCAATTTGAGAATCACCTGTCTCACTTTCTTCAAACTCAAATAGAGATTTACGTGTCTCTAATTCTTCAACTTCAATGTCAGATTCATGTGTCTCTCTTTCTTCAGGTTCATTGTGAGATTCATGTGTCTCTCCACTTTCTTCAAGTTCACTTCCTTGTAATTTGATAAAGGAATTCTGCGCCTCATTTTCTTGTAGTTTGATATATGATTCACCTGGTTCATTCTTCTGTAGCAGGATATCTTGCAATTCTTTATCAGATGGTTCTCCTTTGTTCTCTTGTGGTTTGAATTCAGATATTTCTGTTTCACTCTCTTTTGGTTTGGTCCTAGTTTCGTCTGTGTCATTCTTCTGTAGTGTGATATCAGATTGCTCTTTTTCACTTTCTTGTTCACTAATAAGTGTAACTTGTAAGGATTGTGTTTCACAGAAATAATTTTGCGTTTTAGTTTTCTTTAATTCATTCTGAGACACTTGTACTTCGCATATTTGTTTCTGAATTTGAAGTTCCTGCATATGATTTGCTTGTGGTTTACGGAGAGATGTTTGTGTCTGATTGTTTTCTTCATGAGTCTGATATTCTTCATTATGACTACTTGCTTCTTGTTCATGGTTAAGTTGTTGTGTGCACATTTCTCCCAATTCAAGCTGTGATTCCTGTATTCTGCTAGTTTGTATCTGCTCAATGTGAGAATATGCTATCACGTTCTTCTGCACTTTGGTATCAGAGTTATGGCCTCCATCTTGATCTGATTTACATGCTGTTATCCCACTTTCCTGAGGTTGTCTATAACGTTCTTGTGTCCCACTTTCTTCTGGTTCAGTCTGAGAATGAAGGCTTCTGTCCTGCTCATCTTTGCACAGGATTCTGATCGAATCACTTTCACGTGGCTCTGTCATCATGTATGATATTTTGGAGTCCTTTAATTCAGTTCTATAATCGGCGACTTCTAGAACATCTTCGTGTGGCTCTTTCACCGAACTGTATGTATCACATGCTTCTGAGTTGGTCATATAGTCATGTGTGTCACTTGTGAATGTTTCATTCTCATTTTTCTCTAACATATAACTAAACACTTCTGTCTGCTTTTCTCGTGACGCAATACGAAATTCTTGTGTGTTGCTTTCCTCAATTTCACTTTTAGATTTCAGAATTTTATTTAGTTCAGGTTCCTTTGGAGTTTTACGTGTTTCTTTTTCTTCTTGTAGATCCACCTGAAATGCCTCAGTATTATGTCCTTGTTGTTGAATGTTAAATTCCGGCTCATCTTTCTCTAAACCATGTCTTCCATGTGCTTGATCAAATGACGTGCCTTCCTCATTTTCTTCTGACACATAATTAACTTCTTGTACATCTGGAGTAATTTCCCCTAGTGTGTGCACTAGCGTGTGAAGTTTAGAATAATCACCATGCTCTGAGTGTACTGCATAAGTATGCATGAAGATGTCCGATGTGTGCAACTGTAACTTGGCATCACCACTAGATACTACAAGCATCTTCAGCGATGTTCCAAGCTCAGTGTCCGATGTTTGTTTAATCTGTTGAGATGTTTCCACCTCAGTAATAAGTGAATCTGCCCTCTCCACGGGAGTCTTCATGTCATGTTGAACAGTCTCTCCCAGGCCTGTGCCCGATCTCACCAAATCTTTAATGGAAGCAGACTGCTGTGTTACACTCGAGTTTAGTTCGTGCTGCAGCAAAGAATTAGAATTCTCAATTGACTGCAACTGTAATTGTATATCTATAGTACATTGTTCATCTGTGGATCTTGCGTCACACGAAATATCAACATTAGTTGCCAATGATGCAGCTGCCGTTTGTATTGTGGAATGGTCAGTAGCTGCTTCTTGAACCTGAGGATCATCAGTAACATTGCGCTGATTATCATCCGGTAACCTGGACTGTTGTTTGGTCAGGATCAAGCCACGAATGTTGTTGAGATCAATGCTTTCATCCTCCTGATTGTCAACTATAGATTCAGTAAAGTTTATGTCATTGTTTACACCATGGTCACCAGTTACCTCTCGATACATTGTAAGTGATGAGATTTCCACATGTTGCTCGTCGTGGAAAGTATATTTCTTGCACTGTTCTGTTCTGTTGTCAAGACACAGTACCTTACTACAAATGTCTGGTGGTATTCTGTTCACTGATTCTACATCTGGACACCTCGCATTATTTTTCTCTTCAGTGTAGTTTTGTCCGTGTGAAGTAAATACACAGTCATCGCTAAAGAGAGTTTTACTTGCTCTACCTTTATTCATTTCATCTTCGTTTAGCTGTTCTCTTTCACTGTATTCTTCGCGAATTTCATTTTCTTCTTTGCTCTCATGCATATTGCCATGTGTTTCTAGCTGAAGATTGAGTTCCTTTTCCACGTTAATGGAAGAATCAGTTTGAAACAATCCTTTCTCCTTGTTTTCTTTATTGTTGACTCGATTGTGAAGATCTGAATTCAAAATTCTTCCTTTCAATTCCAGTTCTCCTTTCGCTATTTTTACACCTTCATTTTCTGTCAAAATTCGCACATTTTCTGTATTTATTTCCATGCTTGCTAGTGGTAATTGTTCGTTTTCTTGTTGTAATGATGTTTCTAATGTGTACTCTTCGGGTGTCAAATAACTGTCAACGTTTGAAGTAATTTTCGCTTCTTGAACCCTCTCTTCTCCGTCTCTTCTTTCAGTTAATTCAGTATACTGAGAAAATGTAGCATTTTCTGCAGTTTCTGTGGAAAGACTATTATACACTTTGTCTGTAAGTTTGTGGCTTAATGTGTTAGTCTTCATGTGGTAAGCAGATGATGAACAGTCTGCAGTAAATCTTCCATCTTGGAATGTGTCTGTGCTTTCTTCCGTTGGAACTTGAGGAAAGTCGACTTCCTCATTTGCTGCGTGATCCACCATGTCATAAGCAAATTCAATGTCATTGGCATGATGAAAACTGTCCCAAAATGACGACCTTTCATTGACTCTCTCCTCAACATTAATGTACGCATTATCATTATCTACCACGAGTTCAGTTCCGACATCATCAAGTGCTTCTGGCGCAAAAGGCCTAATCAATAGATCGTTGATATCTAGCGGTACCTCTAGAGTTTCAATCTCATCAGAGCATGTACACCTCCACTCTGGCACATCTACTACCTTATCAAAGTCAATATGTGCCAAGTCATTAGCCAGGTTATTTGCATTTTCTGGTTTAGTCTGATAAGCATTTTGGTCACCACTGGACATTTCCTCTAGCAGATTTGTAACAGACTCGTTTTGTACTTCATCACTGTTTTATCTCCACGACCAAACCACCATAAGACTAGCGCTGCTTCGGACGCTGTTATATCGTTGCCCTCACCCTCTGTGAATCCCATATCACTTTGCTCTAAGAAACTCTGCTGGGATTCTGGTATTGCTGCTGGTGCTTCTTGGTGATGTTCACGGAGATGGTATGCAACATCAGGTAAACCAGGTTCGAGCAGCTCATCTTCAACAGCTGCTGGACTGGCTGTCCTCAACAACCGATCCGTATCTCCTGCGGCAGTAAGATCTGCTTCAAGATCTTCTGAGGTTGTTGAAAGCCATGTGGGGGTGTCTGCAGAAAGTAAGTTCTTTTCATATTCTACATATTTATCATTGATCGTAGTACTATCACAGCAAACGTCTCTCACTGTCTTGATCGCTGCGCGCCATGCAGTTTCCGAGTATTCGTCTCCAGAAATGACATCTCCATCAATTGATGCACGGTATGGATATTTATTGTCGTCGTGTCTTACATTAGACCATGTATCATTTGCATCAGCGTCATGTTGTACTTCTTTCAAAGTAGCACCAGCATCTGACTGTACTTTGTTCAGTCTGGCATTAGCATTGGGTGGTGTTTCATTCCCACTGCTTCCAGATTTGGACTGCGTTTGTTTGACACTGAAACTGTCCGAGCAAACACTGGACTGTGTTTCTTTGACACTAAAACTGACACTGTCATAACGATTACTGGACTGTGCTTCTATGACACTGTGACTGTCAGAACGATCACTGGTCTGTGTTTCTATGACACTGTGACTGTCAGATATATCATTGGACTGCGCTTCTTTGATACTGAAATTGTCACTGTCATAGCGATCTTTGGACTGTGTTTCTTTGATATTGGAACTGTCAGAAAGATCACTGGAATGTGTGTCTCTGACAATGGAACTGTCAGAGCGATCATTGGACTGTGTTTCTTTGATACTGGAATAGTGGTAGAAATCACTGGGCTGTGTTTCAATCCTTTGAGTTTTTCCTTCAGAGATGAGAATATTGTCTCTCTGAACGTGAAGCTGTGTGATATGAGCGCCCAAATCATGTACAAATGCCACGTCTGCCGGCAGCTGTTTACTCCCTGCAAATGGGTCAGTTTCTATCTTCGGTTTAACATCTGGCTGTTGTTTAGTGTCTGCGCATCGTTCCAAAATTGTTTCATGTTTCGATGCATTCGGTAAATCATCTGTTTTGCTTGATTTATTTTCTGTCAATATTTCCACTTCTATCTGCTTTTCAAGCTTTTGAGTTTCTGTTTGTTGCTCAAGTGCAGGTTTTTGTTTAGTTTCTTCTGTTTTAAATTGTGTTTCTCTTTGTTGTTGAATTTCTGTAAGTAAATTAAGGTGCACATGTTTAACATCTGACTGTGATTCTACGTCTGAGAATGCTCTAATGTCTGCATGTGCTTTTGTTATCTCATTATACTCCACTGACGCAGATGTACGGCCTCGCATTTCGTGCACAGATCCAGTCTCAACCGTTCTTAACATTTCCCTACAAACTGATCCTTCTATAGAGTGTGACTGTCTGTCGTAACTGATTTCCAGGGATGTGTTGGTCGCACGCACGCTGTTCTCGTTCACAGATGACGTATGCCCTTGCGTGATGAGGCTAGAGAGAACAGTCGAGGATGTGTCCGCATATCTACTGGCAAACGCTGGATGAGAAGTATCTTTGCTGTTGGTTATTTCCTTGTTGTGTGTTGTGCTTTGACACTTATCAGCTTGTCTGTGTGTTGCTCTGTCTTCTACATGATCAAAACCATCATCTAGTGTGGCTTTAGATGTGATTTTGTCTGTAATTTGACTTGCGTCAAGCAATGCATTGTTGATTTCTATGACTTCTGAAAGTTGGTTAGACTTTTCCGATATTATTCTGTTGGCAGACAATGTTGACTTGTTGGATAGATACTCACCGTGAATGAGGTTATCGTATCTGTTTGGCTCTGATTTTGTTTGTTCATCAACTGCTGCTGGCGGGAAGCCAGCATTCCATTCGGCGGGAACAGGTTGAGGTGGTGTGTGCTCACATTCTGTGTAGTTGTTTGTCTGAACAGTTGTGCATGTTGCCTCTGATCGTGTGACAAAGGATGTAATCCCACGCGTTTGATTGACACCAGTATTAATATGTACTGATTGCTGGCTATCATAAATCAAGGACTTGCCTTGAAGTGTATAGTATTGTTCATTTTCTTCATCTTCTATATTTCTGACATCAGCCACTCTCAGTGCAGCTTGTATATAATCTTCTGTATTTCTCATATCAGCCCCTTTCAGCGAGGCGTGTATACCAGCTTCTGTATTTCTCACATCAGCACCTTTCATTGAGGCATGCATATCATCGAATGCCTCTCTTTCACCAGACACTTTTAGTGAGGCGGAGATACCATTTTCTGTATCCTTTACACCAGCCACTTTCAGTGTAGCTTGACCGATGGCCGGCGCTTCTCTGATCACGCATTCAGTGTGCATATTGTGCCGAATCGTTTGTGTTCTAGCCAGCATGGCAACTTTCGTAGCAAAAATAGCAGGACGATCAGTTGCTCTCATCAGTGTTACGATTCTCGCCAGTTCTGGTTCAATTTCCGTTGATGGATATGTTCTTTTGTCTAGCAAGAGATGAACGCAGCAATGTTGTTGGGGAATGTCGGTTTTATTCCACGTTCCATCACCACGACTTTCAGTAAAGCCTCTAGTCACGGACAGAAAATGCTCCATCAATGCAGAACATTCTTGCTGCTGCTCCTGATCGATCTTTGAAAGCTTTGTTAAACGTTGATTTAGTGCATCCTGGTATTTCGCCCTTGGGGTCACAGATTTGCCTCCTGTACTTATTGCCATGTCTTGGGTTATTTCAGAAGTATTTCTCACAGAATGTGCAGGACCAGGAAAGTAGACTAAATTAAAATGACTACCATGAGCTGGCGTAACGTAGACAGGAGAGTTACTTGAAGTACTGAGATCCGAACCAGAGGGTGTAAGCAGTTCTTGAGAATACCTTGAAATATCAGAAGCAGAAAAGCTGAGCTCGTCAATGGATGAACCAAGTTCCGAGGTGCTTGAGGTACACATCGCTGGATCATAACTCTTATTGTCACAATCTACACCAGCAGAAGTCACGTCTACAGCCTCCTCATCTGGACTTTGGTCAGTTTGATATCCGGTGTCTTTATAATTGTCTGAATGACTTGCATAAGTCCCCTTGTTTGAACAGTGTTCTCCGTTCGTCTCAATCATATCTGTGCTAGGAAACGATGAAGTAGCTGCAGAACCGGTTTTGTTCTCCAAGCTGGCATATGGAGAACTGTCGGAATTTCCATTGGCAATATCACCAGGGGAAGTAAGTGGTTTCAGTGATGTGTTCTGCATGTTCAGTGACGTCCCTTCACTCTGCATCTGATGAATGGGCAAATAAGACGTCTCATTGAACACAAAAAACATCTTCATTATCAACTCATTAAACTGCTAACTAGTCAATGAAAAAACCTGTATCTAGCACCATATGCCCAATGCGTGAAAAAGGTCAGTATTTTTTACTTTACATTAAAATATATTATATACCAATATTAAAGTCAATTACATGTCCTTTAGGCCGGCTACGTGGGCAAGTAGTTACGGACGCAGTTCGTAATCCCGCATACTGCATTCGTAACACTGCTGCCGGTGAATTGGCAGCAGACCACCCTGCGTTGGTTTTTTACGAAATGGTATGGGTGCCGGTCGTTCAGGAAACAATGGCAAACTACTGAACGTAAACTTGCCAAGAGATCACAAACAGCCTAAACATGGTGGGGTTGACTGCGACGTCCTGTAAAAGGATATACAACTAAATTTTTGTATACATGTCCTTTACATGACATTACAATCACCCCATCATTTATTGGCTGCTTATTATTTACTAGGCAATTTTAGTTCAGTAGTTTGCTATTATGCCGATCTCTCTGGCTGAGGGGTTACAACACTTTCTCCGTAATCCCGTTTGTCACGAAGAATCTCGTAGCGGGAGCGAGCTGGGAGCGGTTCGTCCCCCGCTGGTGACTTGCGGGACACTGAGCCGGCCGCTCAGAAAGCAATGGCAAACTACTGAGCGTAATCTTGCCAAAGAAATCAACAGACAGCTGAAAGATGCTGCTGTTGACAGCGATGTCCTATAAAAGGATATGCGAATAAAACAAAAAAAAGTTTGCTATTGCTTTCTGAACAGCCGACGCCTCAGCCCATCAAAATCAACGTACAGAGATGTTCTTCCAAATCCCTGGCGGCTGATTTCTATCCCTCAACCCAGTATGTTGATGAATTGGGAAACTGTGATTCACTGTTCCATAAGCCACAGCGCCGGTTATATAAATGTCAACATTATTATTCACATCTCTTTTATCTATAGTCCGGTGGAGGTCAGCAAGGTCGAATGGGTGACTTCCGGTGTGCTGATGCCGGGGTAGCGTGCTCAACTCCCTACGCCAGTCAGTTAGACTAAAATGTTGATTTCTTGACCCTGACTTGGGGACGTAACTTACAAGTTAATCAGAAGTCGGAGTGGGTTTGCCTGCTGGCGAGGGACACTCGTAATAGGGAAATCTAATCCACGCGCAAATATCAGCCCAGTGCACTAGAAGCAGTAGCACGTGAACGGACTAGGCATAAGTTCAAAGTGAACCAAAACACAAATAAATGTATTAACACTAGACTATAGTATTTTAGTGTCAACTAGTGGCCGCCATGTTCAAGCATGCATTCACATCAGACCAGTATTTCATCATCATCATGTGCCATGTATTATTAACCCTAGACGATAGTATTTTAGTGTCAACTAGTGGCCGCCATGTTCAAGCATGCATTCACATCAGACCAGTATTTCATCATCATCATGTGCCATGTATTATTAACACTAGACTATAGTATTTTAGTGTCAACTAGTGGCCGCCATGTTCAAGCATGGATTCACATCAGACCAGTATTTCATCATCATCATGTGCCATGTATTATTAACACTAGACTATAGTATTTTAGTGTCAACTAGTGGCCGCCATGTTCAAGCATGGATTCACATCAGACCAGTATTTCATCATCATCATGTGCCATGTATTATTAACCCTAGACGATAGTATTTTAGTGTCAACTAGTGGTCGCCATGTTCAAGCATGGATTCACATCAGACCAGTATTTCATCATCATCATGTGCCATGTATTATTAACCCTAGACTATAGTATTTTAGTGTCAACTAGTGGTCGCCATGTTCAAGCATGGATTCACATCAGACCAGTATTTCATCATCATCATGTGCCATGTATTATTAACACTAGACGATAGTATTTTAGTGTCAACTAGTGGTCGCCATGTTCAAGCATGGATTCACATCAGACCAGTATTTCATCATCATCATGTGCCATGTATTATTAACACTAGACGATAGTATTTTAGTGTCAACTAGTGGCCGCCATGTTCAAGCATGGATTCACATCAGACCAGTATTTCATCATCATCATGTGCCATGTATTATTAACACTAGACGATAGTATTTTAGTGTCAACTAGTGGCCGCCATGTTCAAGCATGGATTCACATCAGACCAGTATTTCATCATCATCATGTGCCATGCCTATAAGCGAAGGTAGACATCGGTGGCCATCTCACACGATCACCTGTCTTGGATCAGGTCTGTGTTAGTATCCAGGTAATGGCATGTAGCCAAGCCGCCCAGGTGTTCATCTCTCCCCTTCCCTTTGTTCTTTCCCCGTCAATCTTGCCAATTGTCATTACATTGTCCAGTATAGTTCTCTTGAAAAGGTTCCCAAACAGTTCTGACTGTCTACGTCTAATTTCTCCAATCAGTTAACGGTTTTCATTTGTTTCTTGTAGGGCTTGTTCATGGACTTTTCTCTCACCAGTTTTTATGGCCCCTATTTTCCAGCACTCATGCACTTGAGGCCAGTATTTAAGGTCACTATGTCTAATGAAAGAAGAGGCTAATGAAACTAGAACATTATATACAAAAATAAGAAAGAGACAAACAGCTTTTTTTTTTGGTCATGAGATGAGAAGAGGGACGCTAGAGACAATCGTGACAACTGGAAAGATCGAGGGGAAGAGAGGCAGAGGCAGACCACGAGAAATGATGCTGGATGGATTGCGACAGTGACATGGAGAAATATCAACAGCAGAGTTGATCCAGAACAATCAAAGACCGAGATCTTGCTTGCTTGCTTGTGTTCGCTGGCTGTGAACTCCAGCGTGAAGTCCTGTATGTCAGATGAAGATATCATGTTGTCCAACATCAGTGTGATGTCATACCGGACTGAGGTTTGCGTGAGTATCCGTTGCCCAATGTCTGACTTATTGGTGTGCAGACTGGTGGTTCCTCACCGTGCAGGCAGACACTCTCCGACTTCGGAGGAATCAACGATCATACTGACTTCAGCCAGGACCCCGAAGGGACCTGTTGCCCAGGACGCTCGGTGAGGACGCGTCAATAGGCCTTGGCCAGTATAGAACCCAGCCCTGGTGCCTTGGAAACACCTCTGCGTCCCAACTGAGATCTGTGGAGAGTCATGAACGCCTACGCCAGTCGGCACGGCACTTGATGATAATGATGTCCATATGTGTGCACGGGAGATCTTATTCGTAGACGATAGCTGTTACCAACCATAGTGTTTCCATGAGTGTTTATGTGTTTATTGTAACAGTGATGTTGAATACAATAACAAACGTGGAAATAGCTAATCACAGAAAGTAACCCAACACTCTTTTAAGGCTGGGTCGATCTGTCAGCTCAGGTCATTTTATATTAAGCCCATTTTCGAGAGGGATTCAAACACATGATCTCCTGACCGGCAGGCAAGAGTGCTAGCCACTGAACTAGAGCGGCTTCTCTTTTGTTAAGTGCAAGAATACAAGTTACATTTAAAGTATATGTGCTGCAGTATAGTGGTCTATACGAGAAGGGCAGACTAAATGATCTGTTTATGGTAACCAATATCAACAGTACACGGTGAACAGAGATCACGGTAACCTAACGCAATTTACCCCATGGGGTCAATGTTTCAGTAACGAAGGTTCCTGTTATGTCGAGGTTATTCTGGGAACATGAATGTTCCCCAGGGTTTGCGAATATTGAGTATATATAGGTAGGTAGGTAGCTAGATAACTAGATTCGTGGGTAGGTAGGTAGGTAGGTAGTTATGTAATTGGGTGGATGAGTAGGTAGGTATCTAAGCATGTAGTTGATAGGTAGGTAGCTAAGTAGGTAGGTAGCTAGCTAGGTATCTAGGTAAATAGCTAGGTAGTTGAGTGGCTGGGTAGTTAGGTAGGTAGGTAGGTAAGTAGGTTGGTATGTAGGGAGGGAGAGCGAGTAAGTAGGTGGGTAGGTTGGTAGGTAGGTAGGTAGTTGGGTGGGCGGGTAGATAGGTAGATAGTTGGGTGGTTTAGTAGGTGGGTAGTTGGTAGGTATATAAGCAATCAGGCTGGTGTGTAGGTAGGTAGGTAGGTAGGTAAGTAGGTAGGTAGGTAGGTAGGTAAGGTAGGTAGGTAGGTAACGAAGGTATGTAGGTAGGTAGGTAGGTAGGTAGGTAAGCAACCAGATGTGTAAGTAGGTAGGTATAGTTTCTTTCTCAAATGCGATTGAGTCATTAATATTGCCACATTTAATTAACATATCTGTTCGGAGGTGATATTTGCATTAACCACATGAACATACACACATATTACATCAAAACTGTTTCATTGTATCAGTTCCAGGCAGGCTAACTGACCTTCATTCGTTATTTTGGTCTATATATTTGAGGACATGAATTAACGGTGGCGTGCAGTTTAACTTAATGGCAGCCTATGAAACGTCTATGAATGTATTGCTATGTGGAGAATACTATACTGTACAAACTTAAATGTCTGAACTTGTCAATATGTTTGCCTAAGTGTACAAACGAACACGAGAATAGTTTCGCATATTTCATGCAAATGTATGTATATAAAGCTGGTAGGTTACAACCTTCATTTGGTATGTAAGGACTATGTTATCAGGCTAACACTGGGGGACTAGCACAGGTTGCCAGTATGCCTCATGGCTGGAAAGGGAATTATTTACATTTGTTTTTCTCGCTTCTATTTTAAGAGACATTTTACAGAATAATTAGATAAGGACAGGTTAGGCCAGTTAGATGTGTACTCAAAAAGTTCAAGGCGGGTGCTATTTGAAATAACGCATTTTCTAAAAGATTGTTGGAGTGATGCCGTGTGGTGGGACAGCCAAGAACACAGAGGATATGCAGTCGTGGAAAAATAGTACCTTAAGCCGGAATACGATCAGCGTTGCCAGTAGTGGGTTGTGCTCAATCTTCAATGACTTAATTAAGTATCCCTGACACAGGTACATGACGATACCGAGAACCATGACGTCACCGGAAACGCTCGAAGGATGAAAACACATCCACACGCGCATACAATGGAGGGTTTCACATTGGGGTAAAGTTAACAGTGATTCTCTTACTTTGTGTGATATAGTTACAGTCATATAGGGTTGTTAGAGCCTAGAGACACAAGTAGAAATGCTCTCGAAATGTCCCTTAGTTGAATTGTTCTTTGTAACTGTGTATGCCAGCAGAGTTTTTACATTTTAAACCATTACCACTTTATGGACAGACCAGAACAAACCATTACTATGCACCTCAGAACAGGACACAATAGATTACGCAACCAAATGTATACAAAATTCAAGATTAGCGAATCAGACATGTGCACATGTGGATTGACGCCGCAAACAGCAGATCACATACTCCAAAACTGCCCGTAATACGAACGAACGAACGAACGAACGAACTTTATTTCCAAAGAGTCACAAACTGGGCACGCAGACACGTCTTACATTTGGCCCTTCCAATCACTCATCTTTCATTCATCACTTGTGAATGTTACATTCACATAGGAAAGAAAAACATTGTCAAATGGAGTTTGTAAACATAAACAATGCATATTACCATGTTTGAGACAGACATACATACGTACACACGCACATTCATAAACACACACGCACACATAACATATCTGCATACATACTTATATTATTTGCGCAAACTCTCACAGTTATGCACACACTCAGTAACATATAAATACACACTCCCTCGCATACAATGTATGCATGCACACATACACACACAAACATATACACATACATGCACGAACATAATACGAAATATCTAGGCAAACCTAGAGAAACAACAGTGGAAGATAAACTCTATGAACCACTGAGTGAACTAAATAAGACAACGAAGTTCATACAAGTGTACGTATCATGACCAGAAGGACATATCCCATAGTATGTTTTATTTGGACAACACGCAAACGTTAACAGAAAAACTGGACATCCGCAGCCACGACTGAAAGATGCTTGCAAGCAAGACTTGAAAATGCTGTCGATTGATACAACAACCTCAGACTCCTGGTCGTAATACTTGGAGATGCTCGATAAAGAATTGTCTTGAACATTCTTAAAATTAGTAAATGCCCATTTTTACATAATAAAGTGAGTTAGCGTTGCACTGTTTCATCAAGTCCGTGGCTTGGGAGACTGCTGCCAAAGATCGAAATTCGTGGTTTACATCATTACATAAGGGTGTAGTCACTTGTGAAGCAAACAGGACTACAAGAGTTGTGGAAAAAAAAAGGCTGGACACACAGGAGATCCTCCTCATGAAACGTCAAGCATTCCTTGCCCACATTGTCAAATAACATTTTAAGCCAAAATAGGCCTTGCTAGCCATCTTAGAACTCACGGCTCCAAACCTTTAACCCCACTGGATGAAATGAATGGTCATCTTCATTCTTGAGGGACAAACACCATTGAGCTGGGTGGAAACCAGAGCCGTACTGGTTGGGGAGATATCGACCAACACTAGGAATTGAAACCGAACTTTTATCTTTGCAAGCAAGCGCGTTAACCACTGTACTGCTGTGGCTTGAAGCATATGCATTCGTTATCTCCCCTTCAATAACGGATTGGCTGTCTCGTCTTCTTGAACAGTGAAGACGGCAGGTCCTGTGTGTATCGCTAAGCAAACAAAAACCCGCGCAGCTGGAAATTGTGCAGAGTAGGCCGTAGAGCCTTGTCTTGGCAAATATGTACAATTGTAACGTCTATCCACAATAGAGCAGTGGACGTGGTGGAAAGGATAAGAGCACTGTAGCTCTTAAACTTACAGTGCGCTAATAGCGGGGTAAGGGGTTAATCCCCTACACCTATCATTTGGACTTTCCCGTTGGCTTCTCGTTCATAAAGATACAAGAATTCCAACACTAGTTGATAGGCACATGATGATGATGATGATGATGATGATGATGATGATGATGATGATGATGATGATGATGATGATGATGATGAGATACACAACAGAATATTTATAGTATCTGTGGATTCTGTCATGCAACACATGGTCTCCACAATACACCCTATGCTTTGTGCTATGGAGAGATATAACTCCATCTCTCGCCTTATCGCCTTTGATTGTAGTTATTATGCCTTTTTGTAGCACAATGCAAAACACTATCGTCTATCGGAAAAGTGATATGAGGATTCGTGAATACACACATTTGAGTTCGGGCACTGAGCTGAAATTCTGCTATTGTCATATGAAGAAATAGACCATAGCAATAGCGAATATCTTTGTGATGATGTTATGATGTCTTTGTTATGAAGATATATTGTTAACAAAGCAATCACTCGTAATACCATAAAAACAACTTCGTTAGTTATTCTATTAAACAGCAGTTTGTTACACCTCAATGCCAGTTTTTTCTTCAGCTGTTTACTTTGCGTCACCAAGCAACAATGTGGAACAATATAATGAAACACATTCTGAAACAACGGCTTGCTATTTAAAGCAAGATAAGGCCAACTGCAAACGTATCTAACCCAAGCAGGCATTCATAATTTGAAGCAACCTAAACCAACAAAATGTTAACGGTCCTTTCAGTTGAAGTGGCACAAAGTATCTATATTCACTACAGAGAATGTATGAAGTCAACACGTCTTTGCACCAAATCTATTTCCTTTTGCAGTGTACTTAAAGTCGAGGAAATCTGCAGCGATCACGTACAGTATTTCCCTGTTACGTGCATAAAGGCAGTGCGTATGCATGTACGTGTATACTGAAAACGATGGCCATAGTGTCAGTAAGTAAAGGACTCTGTTTACACTTCTGGAGACATTTGGGCGCGTGGTAAAGTTTCAACAACAAATCTTGCTTGGGCCTTTGCAGAGACGTTTTAAACATGTGTTAGTTTCACAAAAGCAATGTTGCATGACCTTTGCAAAGACATTTTGGGGATATTATAGGTTCACAAAAATATTGTTGTATGGGCCTTTGCAGAGACAATATGAGGATATTTTAGTCTCACAAAAACAATGTTGCATGACCTTTGCGGAAACATTTTGGGGATATTTTAGTTTCACAAAAACAATATTGCATGACCTTTGCAGAGACGTTTTAAACATAGTGTAAAGTAGGAAGTAAAGTAAACGACCCTTGCATACGCTTTATGGGATAGTATGCCTATATTTTATATAGATCAATCGACACTTGAAGGGTGATATATTCAGTATCACCCCGGACCTCATTACTTGTGAAGACATTTCTTGATACCCGTTGTAGATTGCTGGCCCAGTGCTCATGGGTTCCAGTTAGCGTCGAGGCGGGTTTTGTTTTTAAAATTACCTGAGATCCCAGGTCGCCCCAGCCCAAAATGGTTACCCGGAAATTTCTTGGGAGGCCAAGGCGCCTGGTGTGATACTGAACACATCACCCCTCGAGTGGTGACAAAAAACAGTTGCGCTTACATATCAACTATCATCAATACTGAAACATCTAAATATTTGTATTTCTATAAAACGACATATAATAAATTGCATATTCACATCAACCCTATGCTACCAATGTCAAACGTTATCCACATCACACTTATGCCAAATCAACACCTGAGAGATGAGATGCTTAAGAAGAGCTGCTAACTTAACTACCCCAGACCGAGTAAGAAATGATGCTATCAGACAACACCTTGTGCCACATATATTTAAAGGCAGAAGATCAAACGGTTCCGCCATCTCGTTGGAATGCAACACCATCAACAACCAGCACTGGCGCTACATCAAAGAAGATCTGATACTAGAGAAGGAGAACTCCCGAGTAGAAAGTGGATTGACGACATCAAAGACCCATGGAATGACACTATCCAGTGCCACCCATCGGGCATTGGAACGTCAACTATTATTCCTCCCCAAGACGCTTGAGGGCAAAAGTGGACGATTTTGATGATGGTGACCCCTTGAGTGCCGATTCATCTATACAGAATTGGGTCCAGTACCATAGGGCAATTACACCTTAAGGCGAGGTCAGGGGTCCTTTACTTTTATTTTTTAATTTTGCATATCCTATTTACAGGACATCGCTGTCAACATCAGCACTGCTGTTGTTGATGTCTTGGCAAGTTTACGTTCAGTAGTTGGTCATTGCTTTCTGAACGACCGGCTCCCATATAATCACATTAACATCTAGCGCGACACTTTCTGCTGCCAAATCGGTCCCAGCTGTGTTTCGAACGCAGGTACGCGGAATTACTAACCTCGTCCGTAACACCTTTGCCACGGAGGACGACCTTTATTTGCCTACTTACACATTTTAGACTGGGTCATCTTGAGAACCCAGGTCAAGTTTTGGAAATCCGCCTCAATGCGAATTCGAACCCAGGCACGCAAGCCTGCTAACTAACCACCGCTCTACTGCAGCTGCCATTGCGTATATGGTGCTAGCCTTAACAGACAGCAAGGCGTCCATAAGGTGTCCGCTCGTCTGCCTCATCTGTCCTCAGAATTATCATGGTGTTGTCAAGGACATTGTTTTATGATGACGGGTTAAAGCACTTCTGATGACAACGCATATTCTGGCCACTTTGATAAGACATGACACTCTAACCACAACCGAAATGCATGACAAAGTCTAAAAGAGGCGAGCAAGAGGTTGGAAGTGGTACAAGTGGGAAGAGAACAGGATAACACCAAACCATGAGCGACCACCAAATGTCCAAGTGAGCTGCCAGAACAAGAGACAGAAGCCTGTTAGAGATGCAATGCAGGCCAGCTTTCATTGTAAATGACAACTAATAGGTGGCATAGTTCTCTCCGGGCTGTTACCTAACATTCCATATTGATTTTTAACATGAAACAATATTCAAATGTCACATTATGTTAACTTTAGAGTAGATTCAGTTACGGCATACACAAATTATTTCTGAATTAAAAGGTAGTCATAATAACACTTGACATAGATAAATTTGGGTTGGTTATATGCCCAGTCACCATTCACCTGGTAGTCGATGTGGCGTAAGGGCTAGACTCTTGTCTCACGGCTCTGTGGTCGTAGGTTCAGGTTCAAATTCGCATTTGGACGAATCTTTACTTAAATATGTGGGCTCTCAAGTCGAACTAGCCTAAAATGGGGTCCAGGAAATGCCATGGGGAGTGAAGGCGACCAGCGTGATATTGAACCCATCACACCTCGAGTGCGAGTTGGTGTCTGAATATACGGGTTTGGCACCATATACCCAATATACCTTAAGGCGTAAAACAAGGAAGCGTTACTTGTACTTACACTGTATACATTTCCGCATGACATCTGACATGATGGCATTGTCTGTTCACAGCGAAGCTGCGATATTGATACTTTTCCAAAACCACAAACCAGCAGAATCAGGGCACACACAACCTCAACAGGGAGCTTTAGGATCGTATTAACTGATGTAATGCCATGGGATGGTTAAGCGACTTCTCGTATCTGCCATGGGTTTACATATCGCCGAAATGTTGTCATTGCGTTATAATATAACCTGTCTGCTACTATATTAATACTATATTAACGAATGTACTACCATATTAGCAACTGCCATAACTGTGACACACCCCCTACTTCCCATTTTCCGCCACCTATTTTTGTTTGGTCCACATCTAATTTTTGTTTGTCACCGAATCTGTTAAATATTCTGCTCATACATCTAAAGGATACATTTTAACGCGGTCAAGGCCTATTGGGTGTATGGTGTTATTCCCATGTTTAATACCGATCCACAACTGATGGGTGGTGTGTTCAGTATCACGCAGGCTGCCTTTACTTTCGAGGAAATGCACTGATACCCTTTTAAGAATGGGCCGAGCTGGGAGCACTGTCAATGGTAAATATATCTGTCCCTATGGGATTTCCAACGCAGGTCCAACGACCCCGCAAGCCAACCCGCTAGCTAGCGACTGCCCTACCGCAGTTCCCAGCCGTGGAATTATATACAATTAGCTGCATATTCTTTACAGAACCTCGCAGTCAACCCCAACATTTTTGGCTGTTTATGATTTCTGGACAGGTTTACGTTCAGTAGATTGCCATTGCTTTCTGAACGACTCGCACTCATGCAATTGTATGAAAACATTCGCAAGACTGTTTGCTTCCAAATCGCCTGGAACTGTGTTTCGAACACGGTCGGCGGGATTGCGGATTGAGTTCGTAACCCCTTCACCACAGCGGAGCTTGTAATTATATAAGGGCTCGTAATTCGTGTCATGCTAACCTGAAAATGACTCGGTCAATTAACACCGTCAGATTTAAAGCTTCAGGTCACGAAACCAGAAATGAAAGAACACAGTAACCCCTGCACCTATCAAAGTGGTCGTCGGCGGGGAAGCGGCCCGCTACATAACCTCTCCCCCTGCCGTCTGACGGGGTTCTTCTGTCTTGTCTATTGGTGTCAGACATTGCACAAACTGGCGACGGCAGCGGGATCCCATTGTTGCATTTATCCCTGATTAAACACTTGCATAGTATGCCTGTGGTCCTGTCTGTTCCACTTTTCACATGGGGCAGTGAAGAGCAGTTTGTGTGATATTCACTGGCACAGGAACGGAGATTTATGGGACGAACCGTTGCCGTGAAGTTGACACCGCGACTAACTAACTAACTTATTAACCATGCTGCTTAACATATTGAGGTTTGTTAATGACACGGTGATGGAGATAGCAAGATGCGGAGAATGTGCACGATGGCCCACACCTGTCGGCAAGGCACTGATTAGTGATTATTTCTATACTAGTAATATATTCATTGTACTAGCTTGCAATTATAGCAGACAGTGGTCTTAGGACACGTGAGATGACGCATTCGCGTCAAGATTAATTGAACGCAAAAGGCACACGAAATGCTCTTCCTCTTCTTCTGCTTCTTCTTCTTCTTCTTCTTCTTCTTCACTGTGGTCTTCCTCCTCCTCCTTCCCTTGCTTCTTCTTCAGGTGCCTAGTTGTGAGCAGGCATGGGTAGTCATGATTCTCCTTTCTTATCCGCCATCTCAAATTATCATGACATTAATTTTGTCTATATTGTTATCTGCCGGTCTCTCTGGCCGAGGGGTTATAACACTTTCTCCGTAATCCCGTTTATCACGCAGAGTCTCGTAGTGGGTGAGAACTGGGAGCGGTACGACCCCCGCTGGTGACTTGCGGGATAACTGAGCCGGCCGCTCAGAAAGCAATGGCAAACTACTGAGCGTAATCTTGCCAAGAAATCAACATACAGCTGAAAGATGCTGATGTTGACAGCGATGTCCTGTAAAGGATATGCAAAACATTTTTATATTGTTATCTATTGTCCATAAACAAATCCATGAGTATTTATTGGCGATTATAGAAGTAGAAGAAAGAAGTAGAGATTAAAGAGCACACAATGTTTACCAGATCGAAAACGTCGATCAATACTTGTGAATTTGTTTATGTGCTGTCTTGGTGGTCTCATATGTCCTGCAACAAATAATATATCTGTTGACAAGTTGTTTAAGCTTCCCATACATGTCTCTCTCTCTCTCTCTCTCTTTCTCTCTCTCTCTCTCTCTCTCTCTCTCTCTCTCTCTCTCTCTCTCTCTCTCTCTCTCTCTCTCTCTCTCTCTCCGTCTCCCCGGCCTCTCTCAAAATCCGCATCTCCGATGTCTCCAGTTCCCACATCATTTCATTGTTCACTGCCCGGCATTCGCATCAACACAGAACATGTCACACACAACTTCCCAATAAACAAATGGCGGAGCCTGTCGTCAAATGTGTGTTTTTCAAAACGTTGCTTATTCTAATAAAAGTCTTTGCATATAACAATGATTTTCTTTAACCCTGTTTTTTTTTTTTAATCTCTGGTTCTTCATGTATGTTTCATTATCTCTGGTTCTTTATCTCTCTTTCTTTATCATTCTTTCTTTATCTCTCTTTCTTTATCTCTGTTTCTTAATCTCTGGTTCTTTATCTTTTTTCTTTATCTTTGTTTTTTGTTTTTTAATCTCTGATTCTTTATCGCTGTTTCTTTATGTCTGTTTTATTTTATCTATCTGTATCTCTCTATCTTTATCTCTGGTTCTTCATCTCTGTTTCTTTATACTGTACTTGCTTTTTTATATCTGTATCTTTATCTCTGTTTATTTATCTCTGTTTCACATCTTCCGTAAACTAGACCGCATTATCATAAACCACACCAACGTCTCACACAAGGAATGAGCAGGGACACACAGCTTGTTCCTTCAAGGTAATGGTGCTTGTTGCCCAGCCAACGTTCCCTCAAACATCGCGCTCCTATCTGCCTATCACAATTATCTAAACACACACTCACAATCAATAAACTCAACAGACAAAGCTCCCACACAACGGCAGTGGTGCACACACATACAATAATTGTAATACACACACAGACAACTCTAAACGTGGCACATGTTGTTGCTCCAAGCACAATCGTGAACAAGGCACTTAGTCTGGTTGACAGCTGGCACCCCTAGGTTATCACTGATATAGGTGCTTCGGGGATTTAATAGCTTTAGGGTGGGACTGGAATGCGTTCAAATACTATCTCCATGGCACCTGAAAATATCCATTGGTAATAAGATGTTTTTTTAATTGCCATGCGCTCCCGGGTTGACTAATCAAAACATGGGATGGTTAGTTCCAGGATGGCGCAGTCAACCCCAGCATTTTGAATGTTTGTTATTTCTTGGCAAGTTTACATTCAGTAGTTTGTCATTACTTTCTGAACGCCCGCAACACATACTATTGTATGAAATACCACGCAAGGCAGTCTACTGCCAAATCTCTAACATGGTATGCGGGATTACGAATTGCGTACGTAACAACTTCGCCAAAGAGTCGGCTCTCAACAATTGGTGCCAGGAAATTTTCCAGGCCGGTGTGGTATAGACAACATGACCCACAGAGAGCCGACTGGCCGGTGTGGTATAGACCACATGGCCCACAGAGAGCCGACTGGCCGGTGTGGTATAGACAACATGACCCACAGAGAGCCGACTGGCAGGTGTGGTATAGACAACATGACCCACAGAGAGCCGACTGGCCGGTGTGGTATAGACAACATGACCCACAGAGAGCCGACTGGCCGGTGTGGTATAGACAACATGACCCACAGAGAGCCGACTGGCCGGTGTGGTATAGACAACATGACCCACAGAGAGCCGACTGGCCGGTGTGGGTATAGACAACATGACCCACAGAGAGCCGACTGGCCGGTGTGGTATAGACAACATGACCCACAGAGAGCCGACTGGCCGGTGTGGTTATAGACAACATGACCCACAGAGAGCCGACTGGCCGGTGTGGTATAGACAACATGACCCACAGAGAGCCGACTGGCAGGTGTGGTATAGACAACATGGCCCACAGAGAGCCGACTGGCAGGTGTGGTATAGACAACATGACCCACAGAGAGCCGACTGGCAGGTGTGGTATAGACAACATGACCCACAGAGAGCCGACTGGCAGGTGTGGTATAGACAACATGACCCACAGAGAGCCGACTGGCCGGTGTGGTATAGACAACATGACCCACAGAGAGCCGACTGGCAGGTGTGGTATAGACAACATGACCCACAGAGAGCCGACTGGCCGGTGTGGTATAGACAACATGACCCACAGAGAGCCGACTGGCAGGTGTGGTATAGACAACATGGCCCACAGAGAGCCGACTGGCAGGTGTGGTATAGACAACATGACCCACAGAGAGCCGACTGGCCGGTGTGGTATAGACAACATGACCTACAGAGAGCCGACTGGCCGGTGTGGTATAGACAACATGACCCACAGAGAGCCGACTGGCAGGTGTGGTATAGACAACATGGCCCACAGAGAGCCGACTGGCCGGTGTGGTATAGACAACATGGCCCACAGAGAGCCGACTGGCCGGTGTGGTATAGACAACATGACCCACAGAGAGCCGACTGGCCGGTGTGGTATAGACAACATGGCCCACAGAGAGCCGACTGGCAGGTGTGGTATAGACAACATGACCCACAGAGAGCCGACTGGCCGGTGTGGTATAGACAACATGGCCCACAGAGAGCCGACTGGCAGGTGTGGTATAGACAACATGACCCACAGAGAGCCGACTGGCCGGTGTGGTATAGACAACATGGCCCACAGAGAGCCGACTGGCAGGTGTGGTATAGACAACATGACCCACAGAGAGCCGACTGGCAGGTGTGGTATAGACAACATGACCCACAGAGAGCCGACTGGCCGGTGTGGTATAGACAACATGACCCACAGAGAGCCGACTGGCAGGTGTGGTATAGACAACATGACCCACAGAGAGCCGACTGGCCGGTGTGGTATAGACAACATGGCCCACAGAGAGCCGACTGGCAGGTGTGGTATAGACAACATGACCCACAGAGAGCCGACTGGCCGGTGTGGTATAGACAACATGGCCCACAGAGAGCCGACTGGCAGGTGTGGTATAGACAACATGACCCACAGAGAGCCGACTGGCCTGTATGGTATAGACAACATGACCCACAGAGAGCCGACTGGCCGGTGTGGTATAGACCACATGGCCCACAGAGAGCCGACTGGCCGGTGTGGTATAGACCACATGACCCACAGAGAGCCGACTGGCCGGTGTGGTATAGACAACATGACCCACAGGAGAGCCGACTGGCCGGTGTGGTATAGACAACATGGCCCACAGAGAGCCGACTGGCAGGTGTGGTATAGACCACATGGCCCACAGAGAGCCGACTGGCAGGTGTGGTATAGACCACATGGCCCACAGAGAGCCGACTGGCAGGTGTGGTATAGACAACATGACCCACAGAGAGCCGACTGGCCGGTGTGGTATAGACCACATGACCCACAGAGAGCCGACTGGCAGGTGTGGTATAGACCACATGACCCACAGAGAGCCGACTGGCAGGTGTGGTATAGACAACATGACCCACAGAGAGCCGACTGGCCGGTGTGGTATAGACAACATGGCCCACAGAGAGCCGACTGGCAGGTGTGGTATAGACAACATGACCCACAGAGAGCCGACTGGCCGGTGTGGTATAGACAACATGACCCACAGAGAGCCGACTGGCCGGTGTGGTATAGACAACATGACCTACAGAGAGCCGACTGGCCGGTGTGGTATAGACAACATGACCCACAGAGCGCCGACTTGCCTGTATGGTATAGACAACATGACCCACAGAGAGCCGACTGGCCGGTGTGGTATAGACAACATGACCTACAGAGAGCCGACTGGCCGGTGTGGTATAGACAACATGGCCCACAGAGAGCCGACTGGCAGGTGTGGTATAGACCACATGGCCCACAGAGAGCCGACTGGCAGGTGTGGTATAGACACATGGCCCACAGAGAGCCGACTGGCAGGTGTGGTATAGACAACATGACCCACAGAGAGCCGACTGGCCGGTGTGGTATAGACACATGACCCACAGAGAGCCGACTGGCAGGTGTGGTATAGACCACATGACCCACAGAGAGCCGACTGGCAGGTGTGGTATAGACAACATGACCCACAGAGAGCCGACTGGCCGGTGTGGTATAGACAACATGGCCCACAGAGAGCCGACTGGCAGGTGTGGTATAGACAACATGACCCACAGAGAGCCGACTGGCCGGTGTGGTATAGACAACATGACCCACAGAGAGCCGACTGGCCGGTGTGGTATAGACAACATGACCTACAGAGAGCCGACTGGCCGGTGTGGTATAGACAACATGACCCACAGAGAGCCGACTTGCCTGTATGGTATAGACAACATGACCCACAGAGAGCCGACTGGCCGGTGTGGTATAGACAACATGACCTACACAGAGCCGACTGGCCGGTGTGGTATAGACAACATGACCTACAGAGAGCCGACTGGCCGGTGTGGTATAGACAACATGACCTACAGAGAGCCGACTGGCCGGTGTGGTATAGACAACATGGCCCACAGAGAGCCGACTGGCCGGTGTGGTATAGACAACATGACCCACAGAGAGCCGACTGGCCGGTGTGGTATAGACAACATGACCCACAGAGAGCCGACTGGCCGGTGTGGTATAGACAACATGACCCACAGAGAGCCGACTGGCCGGTGTGGTATAGACAACATGACCCACAGAGAGCCGACTGGCCGGTGTGGTATAGACAACATGACCTACAGAGAGCCGACTGGCAGGTGTGGTATAGACAACATGACCCACAGAGAGCCGACTGGCCGGTGTGGTATAGACCACATGGCCCACAGAGAGCCGACTGGCAGGTGTGGTATAGACAACATGACCCACAGAGAGCCGACTGGCAGGTGTGGTATAGACCACATGGCCCACAGAGAGCCGACTGGCAGGTGTGGTATAGACCACATGGCCCACAGAGAGCCGACTGGCAGGTGTGGTATAGACAACATGACCCACAGAGAGCCGACTGGCCGGTGTGGTATAGACCACATGACCCACAGAGAGCCGACTGGCAGGTGTGGTATAGACAACATGACCCACAGAGAGCCGACTGGCAGGTGTGGTATAGACAACATGGCCCACAGAGAGCCGACTGGCCGGTGTGGTATAGACAACATGACCCACAGAGAGCCGACTGGCCGGTGTGGTATAGACAACATGGCCCACAGAGAGCCGACTGGCCGGTGTGGTATAGACAACATGACCCACAGAGAGCCGACTGGCCGGTGTGGTATAGACAACATGACCCACAGAGAGCCGACTGGCCGGTGTGGTATAGACAACATGACCTACAGAGAGCCGACTGGCCGGTGTGGTATAGACAACATGACCCACAGAGAGCCGACTGGCCTGTGTGGTATAGACAACATGACCCACAGAGAGCCGACTGGCCGGTGTGGTATAGACAACATGACCTACACGAGAGCCGACTGGCCGGTGTGGTATAGACAACATGACCCTACAGAGAGCCGACTGGCCGGTGTGGTATAGACAACATGACCTACACAGAGCCGACTGGCCGGTGTGGTATAGACAACATGACCCACAGAGAGCCGACTGGCCGGTGTGGTATAGACAACATGACCCACAGAGAGCCGACTGGCCGGTGTGGTATAGACAACATGACCCACAGAGAGCCGACTGGCCGGTGTGGTATAGACAACATGACCCACAGAGAGCCGACTTGCCTGTGTGGTATAGACAACATGACCCACAGAGAGCCGACTGGCCGGTGTGGTATAGACAACATGACCCACAGAGAGCCGACTGGCCGGTGTGGTATAGACAACATGACCCACAGAGAGCCGACTGGCCGGTGTGGTATAGACAACATGACCCACAGAGAGCCGACTGGCCGGTGTGGTATAGACAACATGACCCACAGAGAGCCGACTGGCCGGTGTGGTATAGACAACATGCCCACAGAGAGCCGACTGGCCGGTGTGGTATAGACAACATGACCCACAGAGAGCCGACTGGCCGGTGTGGTATAGACAACATGACCCACAGAGAGCCGACTGGCCGGTGTGGTATAGACAACATGACCCACAGAGAGCCGACTGGCCGGTGTGGTATAGACAACATGACCCACAGAGAGCCGACTGGCCGGTGTGGTATAGACAACATGGCCCACAGAGAGCCGACTGGCCGGTGTGGTATAGACAACATGGCCCACAGAGAGCCGACTGGCCGGTGTGGTATAGACAACATGACCCACAGAGAGCCGACTGGCCGGTGTGGTATAGACAACATGACCCACAGAGAGCCGACTGGCCGGTGTGGTATAGACAACATGACCCTACAGAGAGCCGACTGGCCGGTGTGGTATAGACAACATGACCTACAGAGAGCCGACTTGGCCGTGTGGTATAGACAACATGACCCACAGAGAGCCGACTGGCCGGTGTGGTATAGACAACATGGCCCACAGAGAGCCGACTGGCAGGTGTGGTATAGACAACATGACCCACAGAGAGCCGACTGGCAGGTGTGGTATAGACCACATGGCCCACAGAGAGCCGACTGGCAGGTGTGGTATAGACCACATGGCCCACAGAGAGCCGACTGGCAGGTGTGGTATAGACAACATGACCCACAGAGAGCCGACTGGCCGGTGTGGTATAGACCACATGACCCACAGAGAGCCGACTGGCAGGTGTGGTATAGACCACATGACCCACAGAGAGCCGACTGGCAGGTGTGGTATAGACAACATGACCCACAGAGAGCCGACTGGCCGGTGTGGTATAGACCACATGACCCACAGAGAGCCGACTGGCCTGGTGTGGTATAGACAACATGGCCCACAGAGAGCCGACTGGCAGGTGTGGTATAGACAACATGACCCACAGAGAGCCGACTGGCCGGTGTGGTATAGACAACATGACCCACAGAGAGCCGACTGGCCGGTGTGGTATAGACAACATGACCTACAGAGAGCCGACTTGCCTGTATGGTATAGACAACATGACCCACAGAGAGCCGACTTGCCTGTATGGTATAGACAACATGACCCACAGAGAGCCGACTGGCCGGTGTGGTATAGACAACATGACCTACACAGAGCCGACTGGCCGGTGTGGTATAGACAACATGACCTACAGAGAGCCGACTGGCCGGTGTGGTATAGACAACATGACCTACAGAGAGCCGACTGGCCGGTGTGGTATAGACAACATGGCCCACAGAGAGCCGACTGGCCGGTGTGGTATAGACAACATGGCCCACAGAGAGCCGACTGGCCGGTGTGGTATAGACAACATGACCCACAGAGAGCCGACTGGCCGGTGTGGTATAGACAACATGACCCACAGAGAGCCGACTGGCCGGTGTGGTATAGACAACATGACCCACAGAGAGCCGACTGGCCGGTGTGGTATAGACAACATGACCCTACAGAGAGCCGACTGGCCGGTGTGGTATAGACAACATGACCCACAGAGAGCCGACTGGCCGGTGTGGTATAGACCAACATGGCCCACAGAGAGCCGACTGGCCGGTGTGGTATAGACAACATGACCCACAGAGAGCCGACTGGCCGGTGTGGTATAGACCACATGGCCCACAGAGAGCCGACTGGCAGGTGTGGTATAGACCACATGGCCCACAGAGAGCCGACTGGCAGGTGTGGTATAGACAACATGACCCACAGAGAGCCGACTGGCCGGTGTGGTATAGACCACATGACCCACAGAGAGCCGACTGGCAGGTGTGGTATAGACCACATGACCCACAGAGAGCCGACTGGCCGGTGTGGTATAGACAACATGACCCACAGAGAGCCGACTGGCCGGTGTGGTATAGACCACATGACCCACAGAGAGCCGACTGGCCGGTGTGGTATAGACAACATGGCCCACAGAGAGCCGACTGGCAGGTGTGGTATAGACAACATGACCCACAGAGAGCCGACTGGCCGGTGTGGTATAGACAACATGACCCACAGAGAGCCGACTGGCCGGTGTGGTATAGACAACATGACCTACAGAGAGCCGACTGGCCGGTGTGGTATAGACAACATGACCCACAGAGAGCCGACTTGCCTGTATGGTATAGACAACATGACCCACAGAGAGCCGACTGGCCGGTGTGGTATAGACAACATGACCTACACAGAGCCGACTGGCCGGTGTGGTATAGACAACATGACCTACAGAGAGCCGACTGGCCGGTGTGGTATAGACAACATGACCTACACAGAGCCGACTGGCCGGTGTGGTATAGACAACATGACCCACAGAGAGCCGATTGGCCGGTGTGGTATAGACAACATGAACCACAGAGAGCCGACTGGCCGGTGTGGTATAGACAACATGACCCACAGAGAGCCGACTGGCCGGTGTGGTATAGACAACATGACCCACAGAGAGCCGACTTGCCTGTATGGTATAGACAACATGACCCACAGAGAGCCGACTGGCCGGTGTGGTATAGACAACATGACCCACAGAGAGCCGACTGGCCGGTGTGGTATAGACAAACATGACCCACAGAGAGCCGACTGGCCGGTGTGGTATAGACAACATGACCCACAGAGAGCCGACTGGCCGGTGTGGTATAGACAACATGACCCACAGAGAGCCGACTGGCCGGTGTGGTATAGACAACATGACCCACAGAGAGCCGACTGGCCGGTGTGGTATAGACAACATGACCCACAGAGAGCCGACTGGCCGGTGTGGTATAGACAACATGACCCACAGAGAGCCGACTGGCCGGTGTGGTATAGACAACATGACCCACAGAGAGCCGACTGGCCGGTGTGGTATAGACAACATGACCCACAGAGAGCCGACTGGCCGGTGTGGTATAGACAACATGACCCACAGAGAGCCGACTGGCCGGTGTGGTATAGACAACATGACCCACAGAGAGCCGACTGGCCGGTGTGGTATATACAACATGACCTACAGAGAGCCGACTGGCCGGTGTGGTATAGACAACATGACCCACAGAGAGCCGACTTGCCTGTATGGTATAGACAACATGACCTACAGAGAGCCGACTGGCCGGTGTGGTATAGACAACATGACCTACAGAGAGCCGACTTGCCTGTATGGTATAGACAACATGACCCACAGAGAGCCGACTTGCCTGTATGGTACAGACAACATGACCTACAGAGAGCCGACTGGCCGGTGTGGTATAGACAACATGACCCACAGAGAGCCGACTTGCCTGTATGGTATAGACAACATGACCCACAGAGAGCCGACTGGCCGGTGTGGTATAGACAACATGACCTACAGAGAGCCGACTGGCCGGTGTGGTATATACAACATGACCCACAGAGAGCCGACTGGCCGGTGTGGTATAGACAACATGACCCACAGAGAGCGACTTGCCTGTATGGTATAGACAACATGACCAACAGAGAGCCGACTGGCCGGTGTGGTATAGACAACATGACCCACAGAGAGCCGACTTGCCTGTATGGTATAGACAACATGACCTACAGAGAGCCGACTGGCCGGTGTGGTATATACAACATGACCCACAGAGAGCCGACTGGCCGGTGTGGTATAGACAACATGACCCACAGAGAGCCGACTTGCCTGTATGGTATAGACAACATGACCCACAGAGAGCCGACTGGCCGGTGTGGTATAGACAACATGACCCACAGAGAGGCGACTGGTCTATACAAATATGTGGCTAGCATCATATAACCACCACATACACCTAGGTATTTGTAGAACGGTCTATTTGCACATTTTTTTTAAAAGTTGCATATCTCTTACTGGACGTTGCTGTCAACACCAGCATTGTTTCAGCTGCTGTTGATGTTCTTGGCAAGATTACGCTCAGTAATTTGCCATTGCTTTCTGAGCTACCTGCTCACAAACCCCCGTAAGTAACCAACGCGACGCGGTCCGCTACCGAATCGCGCGCTGCTGTGTTCCCACGTGGATCTTCGGGATTACGGAGAAAGTCGTTAAACCCTTCGCCAGGGAGACAGGCACTCTTTGCACATACCCCCTAAATAATTTTAGGTCACTGTAACAAGTGACATGCGTTGAACTATGTTAAAGCTGCAAAAATGAAATGAAGGAATTAAAGCCACGAAACCACAATCACAAGTGACGGAATGAAAGTTGCGGCAACAAAGCTTTCATCAGCAAACGCAACCAAAGACAAATGACACTAAAATAACATATAAAAGAAACTATATTTTTTTTTAAAACAACAAACCTGCTTATTTACCAGGTCAAAGCAATGAGACCTCAGCTCAGTACACAAACTCAATGGCACCCGTGGTGAATCTTTGTATGTATGCAAGCTATACATTTTATGTTGTGGATATGTTCACTATTCTTTCAGTTAAGCGAGTCAGGGCATTTTTCTGCCACATTCGAGCCCACCTTGAGACTTACAGATGACAATATGATCCTCAACGACAGCGATAACAATAGTAACATAAATTATAACAACAACAGCAGCAATAACAATAAGTATTCAACAAATAAAATAATCATCAGAAAGAGCATAAAATGAGGAAACTTACATCAACTGAAGAGGAAATTTCTTTGGAATGTAAGACTCTCCCCTCCGGAGTGCCTGTCTTGGCTGTAGACAAATTCATATCAGTGTTTCATACTGGACTAAAGTCCTTAGCTGTGGATGTCTGGACCCGGGCGTTAGTATGTGACAATCTCCCTTGTGCAGAATCTTCAAGCAATATCTGTTTAAATAAGGGATAAATTTAGTCGCATAAAACCCGGAACATTTCGTGTTTATATTAGACGTGCTTGTTGAACGTCCGGGGTTAACTATGTTAAGACGACTACAACTCAGTCTACAGACAAGAAGCAAGGCATACCTCAATAGTTCTAGAATCCACACAGGCGAGGGGAGCAGTGGTTGTAGGGTGACCCGCCTCAGGCTAGGGGAGCAGTGGTTGTAGGGTGACATTGTCCGCCTCAGGCGAAGGGAGCAGTGGTTGTGGGGTTACATTGTCCGCCTCAGGCTAGGGGAGCAGTGGTTGTGGGGTTACATTGTCCGCCTCAGGCTAGGGGAGCAGTGGTTGTGGGGTTACATTGTCCGCCTCAGGCTAGGGGAGCAGTGGTTGTGGGGTTACATTGTCCGCCTCAGGCTAGGGGAGCAGTGGTTGTGGGGTTACATTGTCCGCCTCAGGCTAGGGGAGCAGTGGTTGTGGGGTTACATTGTCCGCCTCAGGTGAGGGGAGCAGTGGTTGTGGGGTTACATTGTCCGCTTCAGGTGAGGGGAGCAGTGGTTGTGGGGTGACATTGTCCGCTTCAGGTGAGGGGAGCAGTGGTTGTGGGGTTACATTGTCCGCCTCAGGCTAGGGGAGCAGTGGTTGTGGGGTTACATTGTCCGCCTCAGGCTAGGGGAGCAATGGTTGTGGGGTTACATTGTCCGCTTCAGGTGAGGGGAGCAGTGGTTGTGGGGTTACATTGTCCGCTTCAGGTGAGGGGAGCAGTGGTTGTTGGGTTACATTGTCCGCCTCAGGTAAGGGGAGCTGTGGTTGTGGGGTTACATTGTCCGCTTCAGGTAAAGGGGAGCTGTGGTTGTGGGGTTACATTGTCCGCTTTAGGTGAGGGGAGCAGTGGTTGTGAGGCTACATTGTCCGCCTAAGGCGAGGGGGCGGTGGTTGTGAGGTTACATTGTCCGCCTCAGGCGAGGGGAGCAGTGGCTGTGGGGTTACATTGTCCTCCTTAGGAGAGGGGAGCAGTGGCTGTGGGAGCATTGTGGCTAGACGCTGGCTCGCCGGTTTGATGGTCTTGGATTCAAAGTCGCATCAAGGCGGACTTTTAAATTATTCTGGGAGAATTTTTTTTTTAAATGTACCCGGGCTCGCAGGTCGGCCCAACCTTTTTGTCTTGGAAAGTGAAAGTGACCGACGTGATACTGACCACACCAACCTCCGGGTGTCGAGTATTCTTTGACCGACGTGATACTGACCACACCAACCTCCAGGTGTCGAGTATTCTTTGACCGACGTGATACTGACCACACTAACCTCCGGGTATCGAGTATTCTTTGACCGACGTGATACTGACGACACCAACCTCCGGGTGTCGAGTATTCTTTGACCGACATGATACTGACCACACCAACATCCGGGTGTCGAGTATTCTTTGACCGACGTGATACTGACCACACCAACCTCCGGGTGTCGAGTATTCTTTGACCGACGTGATACTGACCACACCAACCTCCGGGTGTCGAGTATTCTTTGGCCGTCATGATACTGACCACGTGAACCTCCGGGTGTCGAGTATTCTTTGACCGACGTGATAATGACCACGCCAACCTCCGGGAGTATAGTATTCTTTGACCGACGTGATACTGACCACACCAACCTCCGGATGTCGAGTATTCTTTGACCGACATGATACTGACCACACCAACCTCCGGGTGTCGAGTATTCTTTGACCGACGTGATACTGACCACATGAACCTCCGGGTGTCGAGTATTCTTTGACCGACGTGATACTGACCACACCAACCTCCGGGTGTCGAGTATTCTTTGACCGACGTGATACTGACCACATGAACCTCCGGGTGTCGAGTATTCTTTGACCGACGTGATACTGACCACATGAACCTCCGGGTGTCGAGTATTCTTTGACCGACGTGATACTGACCACACCAACCTCCGGGTGTTGAGTATTCTTTGACCGACGTGATACTGACCACATGAACATCCGGGTGTCGAGTATTCTTTGACCGACATGATACTGACCACACCAACCTTGGGTGTCGAGTATTCTTTGACCAACGTGATACTGACCACACCAACCTGTGGGTGTAGATTGTTCTTTGACCGACGTGATACTGACCACATGAACCTCCGGGTGTTGAGTATTCTTTGACCGACGTGATACTGACCACACCAACCTCCGGGTGTCGAGTATTCTTTGACCGACGTGATACTGACCACACCAACCTCCGGGTGTCGAGTATTCTTTGACCGACGTGATAATGACCACACCAACCTGTGGGTGTAGATTATTCTTTGACCGACGTGATACTGACCACACCAACCTCCGGGTGTCGAGTATTCTTTGACTGACGTGATACTGACCACACCAACCTCCGGGTGTCGAGTATTCTTTGACCGACGTGATACTGACCACACCAACCTCTGGATGTCGAGTATTCTTTGACAGACGTGATACTGACCACATCAACCTCCGGGTGTCGTGTATTCTTTGACCGACGTGATACTAACCACATCAACCTCCGGGTGTCGAGTATTCTTTGACCGACGTGATACTGACCACATGAACCTCCGGGTGTCGAGTATTCTTTGACCGACATGATACTGACCACACCAACCTCCGGATGTCGAGTATTCTTTGACCGACGTGATACTGACCACATGAACCTCCGGGCGTAGAGTATTCTTTGACCGACATGATACTGACCACACCAACCTCCGGGTGTCGAGTATTCTTTGACCGACGTGATACTGACCACACCAACCTCCGGGTGTCGAGTATTCTTTGACCGACGTGATACTGACCACACCAACCTCCGGGTGTCGAGTATTTTTTGACCGACGTGATACTGACCACATGAACCTCCGGGTGTCGAGTATTCTTTAACCGACGTGATACTGACCACACCAACCTCCGGGTGTCGAGTATTCTTTGACCGACGTGATACTGACCACACCAACCTCTGGGTGTCGAGTATTCTTTGACCGACGTGATACTGACCACATCAACCTCCGGGTGTCGAGTATTCTTTGACCGACGTGATACTGACCACACCAACCTCCGGGTGTCGAGTATTCTTTGACCGACGTGATACTGACCACATGAACCTCCGGGTGTCGAGTATTCTTTGACCGACGTGATACTGACCACATGAACCTCCGGGTGTCGAGTATTGTTTGACCGACGTTATACTGACCACACCAATCTCCGGGTGTCGAGTATTCTTTGACCGACGTGATAATGACCACGCCAACCTCCGGGTGTCGAGTATTCTTTGACCGACGTGATACTGACCACACCAACCTCCGGGTGTCGAGTATTCTTTGACCGACGTGATACTGACCACATGAACCTCCGGGTGTCGAGTATTCTTTGACCGACTTGATACTGACCACACCAACCTCCGGGTGTCGAGTATTCTTTGACCGACGTGATACTGACCACATCAACCTCCGGGTGTCGAGTATTCTTTGACCGACGTGATACTGACCACATGAACCTCCGGGTGTCGAGTATTCTTTGACCGACATGATACTGACCACACCAACCTCCGGATGTCGAGTATTCTTTGACCGACGTGATACTGACCACATGAACCTCCGGGCGTCGAGTATTCTTTGACCGACGTGATACTGACCACACCAACCTCCGGGTGTCGAGTATTCTTTGACCGACGTGATACTGACCACACCAACCTCCGGGTGTCGAGTATTCTTTGACCGACGTGATACTGACCACACCAACCTCCGGGTGTCGAGTATTCTTTGACCGACGTGATACTGACCACATGAACCTCCGGGTGTCGAGTATTCTTTAACCGACGTGATACTGACCACACCAACCTCCGGGTGTCGAGTATTCTTTGACCGACGTGATACTGACCACACCAACCTCTGGGTGTCGAGTATTCTTTGACCGACGTGATACTGACCACATCAACCTCCGGGTGTCGAGTATTCTTTGACCGACGTGATAATGACCACATGAACCTCCGGGCGTCGAGTATTCTTTGACCGACGTGATACTGACCACATGAACCTCCGGTTGTCGAGTATTCTTTGACCGACTTGATACTGACCACACCAACCTCCGGGTGTCGAGTATTCTTTGACCGACGTGATACTGGCCACATGAACCTCCGGATGTCGAGTATTCTTTGACGGACGTGATACTGATCACATGAACCTCCGGGTGTCGAGTATTCTTTAACCGACGTGATACTGACCACACCAGCCTCTGGGTGTCGAGTATTCTTTAACCGACGTGATACTGACCACACCAACCTCTGGGTGTCGAGTATTCTTTAACCGACGTGATACTGACCACATCAACCTCCGGGTGTCGAGTATTCTTTGACCGACGTGATACTGACCACACCAACCTCCGGGTGTCGAGTATTCTTTGACCGACGTGATAATGACCACGCCAACCTCCGGGTGTCGAGTATTCTTTGACCGACGTGATACTGACCACACGAATCTCGGGGTGTCGAGTATTGTTTGACCGACGTGATACTGACCACACCAATCTCCGGGTGTCGAGTATTCTTTGACCGACGTGATAATGACCACGCCAACCTCCGGGTGTCGAGTATTCTTTGACCGACGTGATACTGACCACACCAACCTCCGGGTGTCGAGTATTCTTTGACCGACGTGATAATGACCACGCCAACCTCCGGGTGTCGAGTATTCTTTGACCGACGTGATACTGACCACACGAATCTCGGGGTGTCGAGTATTCTTTGACCGACGTGATACTGACCACACCAACCTCCGGGTGTCGAGTATTCTTTGACCGACGTGATACTGACCACACCAATATCCGGGTGTGAAAATATGGCTCTGGCACCATATACCCAGTAGGTGTGAAGAAGTGTCAAATGTGTCCTTTACTTACTCACTAAGTTCCACATATACTAGGGCAGGGTATAGTGACTAAGGGCGACTAGCTCCCTACCGCACCCGATGTCCTTCTCAATGAATGCCCAGGCAATTTCACAATTGTAAAATCAACACGTATAGTAGCCATTTAAAGTTTGTTTTAAATACAAAAAGAGGGGGAGGGGGTCTCCCAACCACCCATCTAACCAGGTAATACAGTAATTGTTAGAATTTGTAATTGTAATTATTAAAAATTCGAAGATGATTACACAGAGAAAACAGCATGCATGCAAGGTAACGTATTAAATAGGGCTGTTATTTATGCCAATTATGAAAGCCAAGTACCCTCTGACTAACAATATGGAAAAGTATGTTTCCTTAACGACAACAGAGGGCGGGCTGATTCAGCCAGGGGTGAGCAGTGTGTCTGGGTGACACTCTACGCTTAGAGGTAAACGCAGGAGGAAAATCATGCAGGCTGCCACTGTTACCACCAGCATGGGAATTCACCCCTGCCTGCTGAAGAAAGTGACGAAGAACTTGTGCCAATGTCTCTAGTGCAGTGATGTTATTCTTGATTTCATATTCATACTTTTTCAATATAAGCCAAAACTTGCGAGCAATAAAACATAAACCATGGAATGAGTCCAGTACAGGCAACAAATAAATAAAAACACCAAACGAAATCCCCGGAAACCACTATGGTAGGGGGTCAAACATAACAAGATGCACATAATTTCAAAACTAGACCAATCTCGACTGACATTTATATCACAGGTTGCATTTATCTAGCAGTAGAGAACTTAAACGCCAAGGAAACGACAATAAAGTGGGCATTCGTGCTATAAATTACTGATGTAATTCGGCATGCCTGAAAGGTCGACAAATGCAACAATCTGAAACACGCGCCACAAACACACCCTAGTCAGACATCCATTTAGTGCACTATATGTACCCAGAGAGAACCTCAGGATGGATGTGCTCATTTTGTGGGAAACATCGGGTAATGGATGCCAAACAGATGTAATGTTTCCAGAATGGTATAGAGGCTATGGCACTCGCCTCTGACTCCAGCAGTTCTGGTTCATTTCACGATCTTCGTTGTGTGGATTTTTGTTTAAATAAAATTAGAACAGCATAATATTTCTCTACTGATTTATTGGTAGTGGGTCGAACGTTTAACCTTCTTGGACAAGGCCAAGAAAACAAACACCCAAAAGAACCGTGTGCACTTTGCGCATGTTAAAAATCCCTCGTCAACTGCAAATCAAAATTAGAAGACATTGGACTTCTGGTCAGGCTAAATATCAAAACTAGAAAACATGTCCACACAGTAGAACAAACTATTAATAGCATGTGTGATGCTGATATCAGTCTGTTGTAATGGAACCGAACGGTATCAGCTCAAGAATTAATGTATGCTATTAAAGATGGCAAGATCTGGAGTAGCACGATCGTCCCCTCCAGTCCGCAAAGGCACAAAATGATTTTGATCCCGGTATTATACATGTGGACTCTCGGCTGTTCTACAGAATTCATGAAGCGTGCTGAGATTCTCCTTGCATGATCTATGGAATCAATTAAAGTGAGCCTCATCATCAAGCGCCCTGTCATAGGGGTATTAGGTAGTAGTGGTTTATGTCTCTACACAAATCTCGCTCTTTGGTGTTCTGGATCAACTCTATTGATGATATTTCTCCATACCACTGTCTCAGCCCATCCAGCATCATTTCTTTTGGTCTCCCCTGCCTCTTTCCCCATTTATCGTTCCAGTTGTCACGGTGTCCTCCAATGCCTCTCTTCTCAGCACATTACCAAGGAAAGCTTTCTAAGTGATCCTAAACGAAAACCAAAACCAAGGTCTTTCAAACTGCTCTTCCTCGTTGCCCGAATGGTGGGACTGACCACTGTACTTAAGCATATATCCCGGCATTAAGTGTAAAGTATGTAAAAGACTTTTATAAACGCGTAGAGGAGTTTTAGGAATATGGCTAGTTTTAACAGAACGTAGTAGTCAACCCCAGCATTTTTAACTGTTTATGCTTTCTTGGTAAGTTTACGTTCAGTAGTTTGCCATTGCTTTCTGAACGACAGGCACTCATATGAAAACCAACGCAAGGCGGTCTGCTTCCAAATCGACCCTGGCTGTGATTCGAACGCGGTATGCTGGATTAAGAATTGCATTCGTAACCCCTTAGTACTTACTAAACACCATATCCATGGTTATTTATATCCAAACTATTACTTAACTGCTGTCGAGTGGGTCTGGTAGGGAGGCGCGTATGATAGGACGAAGCTGAGTTAAGTTGAGTCAAGCACCCACATTACAGCACCTCGGTGCATTCCCAAACATGCTCCGTCATCATCTTCAACAGCCAGCGAAAATGTCCAGAACTAACGATACCACTAGTAGTCTGATTATGTGTCCGTCTAGCCCTTTCTCAGAGTCCGAGCGCCGTCCACCCGGGCACTTCCCGCAGTACTGTTCTCTCCAGGCCGTGGTGATCCATCTGCTCTTCTGCATCAGACACACGATCCCAAAGGGCTCTGGCCACGACTGCTCCATCAAGAATCATTACCCTTGAGCGGTGCAGTCCCAGCCAATCCGTCCCGTCCGCCGGCCTCCCACTAAACCAGCATGCCCCGGAAGGAAAATCCAACAGATGTTCTCTACTCTTACTGTTGAACTGAATAACGCCACTTCCCCCGAAGCACAGACAGACAGACAGACAGACAGACAGACAGACAGGCAGGCAGACAGATAGACAGCTAGATAGATATATGGGTAAATAGCTTGATTGGAAATTAGATATGCATGTAAATAGGGAGCTTAAAATGCTAGATTAGTATGTAGATACTTATACAGACATGTAGGTAGAAGCAGACAGATAGATAAGTACAACTGAAAACATCGACAAGTAGGCACATACTTTCACTCAGCAGTACCTTGTATAGCACACCAACAATACAATATATTGATGCAGACATAAACAACTGTACCTGAAACTGCAACTATCCATATGTAGGTAACACGTTGATGAAACACCATACAAACACCCTTGTATGTTGGTCAGTTAACTACTAGATTAAATCACACGTATACACGCTGATAACGAAGTCTATATAGCAGTTTCACTCGTCTAGCAGTTTCATTCTCTTTTCTTAGATTTGTTGACGCAAACTTTGAAACCGAAACTAAAATAAGTTGCACGGTCTATTATTATATACATGTTGGAGTTATTAAGCGTGGGCTGAAACCGATGAAATACTAGCTGTGCATACAGCATGTGTTACAGGTATGGTCCGCATAACGGTTGCTCAGACAACGTTTCTTCGCGTGTAAGTCTTAAGTCCCGAAAGAGTATATAAGTGAGTTAGAAAATCAGACAGAAGAACAGTACTCAACAGTTTCTCGCAGGTAGCACATGTTTCCTCTCGTATATGACAAAGAGATTGGGGTATTAGAATATTTATGAAGACAACAACAACAATGTCCTCAAATAATGGGCAGTATTTACAGAAGTAGAGAGAAGAAGCAGGAGTTGGCCGTGTAGAAATTACTTTCTCTTTTCAGCAATAAACTATCTTCATTTGGAGGGGCCATGGTTCGAATTCCGGCATGGCCAAACTATAGCTTTCAATTGTTACACTGTAGAGCGTGTCCTCTGAACTCAACTTCTTTCCTCTATTTCTTTTATTCCCGAGCATTATTTGTGAATGTATTTCTCATGCTATTTTATTGGCCTCATTTATTCCCCAGAAATGTATATGTCTATGTGTTGCGTATTAAACTAATTAGTGAAAATGAAGACACAACAGAATCCCAAAAATAGCGCTGGTATTCCAAATAAGCCACGTCATATTACGGCCTCTCTCCCCACATAATGCATTACTGACGATAATTGACATATAGATATAAATATACTAATAAAGATACGATGTGACTAATGACTAATTAAGCAGTGAATTTTATTAAAGAAGCTAAAACTTGGAGAAACACTGAAGTGCATTCACACTTCACATTCCTAGCTTGCCAGTTTGACGAGTAGTGAGAAGATAAATGTATGTTTCCAGTGCTCAAAATCACACGCTGCTTGACATATTGGATGTTAGTTAGTCGACAAAACATCCACTTTGCACATTGAACCATAAGTGCTCTGAATCCTTCCTCGGTAAATCCGGCAGCGTGTAGCTACTAAAGACACTAGTTCTTAGTTAGTTAGTTAGTCACGGTTCTAACTTCACAGCAACGGGTCGTCCCCATTATGCTCCGTTCCTGTGCCAGTGAATATCACATAAAACGCTCCCCACTGCCTAATGTGAAAAGTGGAAAAGACAGGAGTCTCGACAAACAACAGCCCGCACAGATACACTGTGCATAATGCCGCCGCCAGAATGTTAACACAATAGTCCCCCACGAAACATCCAGTTCATCTCTGATGGAATCGGCAGTCATTTTCCCATCTGGATGTTTCCTAGATGTTCACCCACACAGTCCACGAAAATACAGTTCATCGTCGATGGCAGTGGCAGCCACGCATTTCTGCATAAGGCAAAAACCGGTCAACTCTGGGACATAGCCAGCTGCCATCGCTCCGAACATGCAGTCACGTTCTAAAAAACCTCTGGCAGATTCAAAAGCATTTCACACGAAACCCACAGCTCACAGTGTCGTGCCACGCACTCACTCAGTAGCAGGGCAACAGAACCATAGCCTCCTTAGTCGCCTCTTACGACATGCGTGGTAGGCTACAGTGTTGCTATTCTTTGCTTCCCTTATGGGCCCCGGCAACACACGGAGAGAGACACCAGTTCTGTGTTGGTTTATCAATCTTCTTTGGCTTTCTGTGTAGTGTTCTTGTTTGGCCACACCTCTTTTAACTTGCTGTTCTCGCCTGACCATAGTTGTAGATTCACAGTCATCACTTGGTTCTTGCAAATGACACCTTACTTCTCGTAGGGCATTCAGTATATCAGCCTAGTTCATGGCGCGTCAGCCCTCCTAAGGCAGTCTTAACCTCAAGCCTATCAGTCTGTTCATTTCCTTGTACACACTGGCTATGGCACGAAAATGAAACTAATCTTTGCCAGCCGTGACCGCTCCAGAGACAACAACCACTGTTTTCGGACCCACCCGATCGCTCTCTTACTAACATATTGAATGAGTGGGTGTGTACCCTTTCAGTGTCAACGGAATCAGCGCGGGTTAATCTTTCTTTTTTATATTTGCATGTCCTTTTCAGGATGTTGCGATCAACCCCAGGTTGATTTGCTAGGCAATGTTATATTTAGTAGTCTGACCTTGCTTTCTGAACCAGGGATTAATGACAGTTACTTTATTAAATGCCTTTTTTTATATCGACGAATACAGACTGCAAAATCATATTAATAATCTGAGTTAATCATACAGGAGATACAATATGAGTATAAATACAGCCAAAACCGAAGTAATGCAAGTTAGCAGATCTCCTGGTCCACTAAATCTACATATAAATAGCACATCTCTGAAACAAGTTAAAGAATTCAAATATCTTCGAAGTATGATCACAGAAGATGGCAGACTGGATGGAGAAATCGAAATCAGATATCAAAAAGCAAATGCACATTGCATATCAACTATCACTAATAGTGAAACATCCAAATATACCCATGTCCGCAAAACGACAGTTAATAAACAGCATATTCACACCAACCCAATGCTACCAATCTCAAACCTGGACATTATCCAAATCACACGTTCGCAAAGTCAACACCTGTGAAATGAGATGCCTGAGGATAGCTGCCAACTTAAAAATCTGAGACTGAGTAAGAAATGTTCTTATCAGACAGACAGTATGATCAACACATTGTGCCACGTTTATTGAAAAGACAGAAGATCAAATGGTTTGGCCATCTCGTTAGAATGCAATACCATCAACTACCATCACTGGCCCTACATCAAAGATCATCTGCGACGAGAGCAATAGGACGCCCGATAAGAAAATGGATTGAGGACTTTAAAGACATTGTACAATCACACGGAATGACACTATCCAATGCCATCAATCGGGTGCTTGACAGCAAAAGTGGAAGATGATGATGATGGTGACTTTATAAAAGAAGACGCGAAAATGTCACACAAACATTACACACACACACACATACACAGACACACACACACACTCACACACACACGCGCGCGCGCGCGCACACACATGCGCGCACGAACGGTGTCGTATAATATAAAGTTTGCTTTGTGTGCACAAACATTCACTTCGCGACAATATAGCAAAGCAACTAAACCTGACTCTATCCTGTTAAAGTTCAAGGACGAGTGTTGACAGATCTATGAGTGTTATACTTCCTAATTAGTCTAATATGTAATACACGGAGACATCTATTTCTGCGGGATACTTGAGGCCATTGAGAAAGCATGAGATGACATTCACAGACATGGACATTTGGGTGGGAACGGGGAACCAAAATAGATGACATTTAGGGCGTGGGAGAAGTCTGCTAGTTGGCAAGTTCCCGCCAAACGTATTGTTTACCAACTGTTTTGTCTTCCAGAGGCCAAGAATTAACATCTGAGTGGGTTTCCCCAAGTTCCATGCAGGAGTTTTCACTTTACTTCTTTTATACTGTTAAAATGCAAGGACAAGCTGTTTGATAACTTCTTGGGTGTTATACGTAAAAGCGTCAGGTCTTAGTCAGGTATGACTGAGCCACCATATGACAGTAGACGGTACTACTTGCTTTCTTTTAGTGCTGTATGTTGCGCGGCGCTCACCAAACCCAACACCCCATATTGTGACAAGGGCTTAGGGCGGAGGAAGGCAATTTGGGAGAGGACAAGCCTTATCCTGGTGCGAGCAAATGCAACCTAAAGACTAATTGTCATGGCAGGGCAGAACAAGCCCTACGCCTTGGTTGGCAACTGGTCTAGGATCGGAGCTCCGACAGGCAGACAGGGCACTGCTTATCCGGCAGCTTGTTTAGCTTGTCTTGTTCCAAATGTGTCGGTGTTACCTTTCCTATGGAGTAAACTAGACAGGCCGAGAGGAGGATCCTGCTGCAGGGTATCTACAATTTGCTATGCGCTACGGAGAGCTATAACTATAACTTTATCCCTTGTCCCCGCCATGCGTTATAGTTATTGTGCCTTTTTAAAGCAGATATCAAACAATATATAACATACTCAGCAGCAGCAGTGTAAAACCTGCATACAAAAAGATGTCTTACCACTACCCATATATTTTACTGCTAAATTCAACCACACCCATTCCCCATAGTAGAACCACGGGATTAAGTGTGGTCTCCTAAAGCCTACCCTACACCCCTCAGGGGCTTATGGCCAATGTTAAGAACCCCTAGTTCAAATTATTGCTTAGAACGTAAACTTTTATGATAACGATATAGATAACATGCTGAACAAGAGCGTAGGTTACAGCTTTAGTGACGTCAGGAACAGCCGGCATTGTTGCGTATTTACACTACATTGCGCCCGGTTTACTTTGCATAGCCGCTTCACACAACTACGCCCTTTCTCTAGATAACTATCGCGGCGTGAAACCAGTGCCGCGGTACTGCCGCGCCAGTCAGTTATCCTGGTTAGAATTGTATGTGTGCGTTCGTTGTTCCCCTCCCGCTTCAGAAGTTCTAGGGGTCAGTGTAACCTTTATGGTTAAGAAAACATATCCAGGCAAAAATATCACCACATTTTGGGCGGTTAAATGCGTTGTCATTGAGTGAAATTAGTTAGTTGCATATCCTTTACAGGACGTGGTCGTCAGCCCCAGCGTTTTTTTTTTTTGCTGTTTGTGATTTTTTGGCAAGTTTACGTTCAGTAGTTTGCCATTGCTTTCTGAACAACCGGCAATCATATAATTGTATGGGAACCAACACAGGGTAGTTTACTTCCAAATCGCCCACAGCTGTGTTTCGAAAGCGGTATGCGGGATTACGAATTACATTCGTAACCCCTTTGCCAGGGCACCGGTCAGTAGACTTATTATAGCAGTAACTTGTCTACAAACATGCAGGGAGACAAGGTGCCAGCATTACAAAAACTGTCCATTACTGCCTATTGTACCTTGCGGCTCAGTCTGAAGCTTGAGGTAATTAAGACCGCCTTGCCTAGGTGCAGTCGCTGCGAACTGTGCAGACTAGTGTTTTCTTTTTGCCAGAAAATAAATCCATCACCTTACGGGGACTCGAACTTTGGGTCTCCCGAATGAAAACCAAGCGTTCTAGTCTTTCGGCAAGACGCTCTTCGGGGGTGAGCGAGGTGGAATAAAACCACAAAATATGCCGATAATGACTTTCCTTTTTTATACCAAGGAGAAAGGGTGGTGGAGATGTTGGAAAACCGGTCTCTCGAGTGTAGGAGCGCGGGTTGCTATGCGCAGCAAGACTGATATCGGACAAGGAGTTTTACATTCTTCACCAGGCTTGTTTTTGGTTGGCATATGAGCACTTTCACCGCACACGGATGCTTCCTTGGATGCTATCTTCTCCCTTAGACCACACATGGAGCATCTCAGACAACTGCACAGAACCGACGAGGGTCTGAATGTGTATAGACCAGAATCACGCATGTATAACAGTGTAGCCTGTTATACGGGGTTTAGTTAGGTGGCACGGCATGCAAAAAGAGGGAAATAAATAGATGATGCACGCGTGAGCACCGTAGCTAAGTAGTTAGGGACGCTTACGTGCTGACGTAGGGATAAACAAGGGCTTAGTTACAACTCAGCCGCCGAACCAACAACATGTATCTGCTTTGATAATCCATGTATCCGTTTTGATAATACTGAAGCTTCTTCAATTAAACTGAGTCATTAACGGTCATCGGTGGCTTGTCTTCATACATTCAGTTACCTGCAGATGCCTTTGGGTTGTCGCTCTGTTATACATGCTTAAATATTGTTTTTTTATTGTCAGTTTCCTAATCTGAAATTTAACCTGGCAGCGGTCTATTTGGCCTTTTCTGTTCGATTTCCAAGTACTGTATTAGTTGTAATGCACGCAATGTAGACACGGGTGCTTCTAGCTTTTCACCCTTATCAGGGAAGGCTAGATGCTAAATGCACTGCAATCAGACTCAGCGGGAAGTATACCATCCTTATCTTCTTTCATAAGAATTCGTTCCATCATCACCGACGAATCGCACCAAGTCTGGTCAAGTTGTGAGCCATCATCAAGTCCCTTGCTGACTGAGCGCATCTCCACATCTTACCATCTCCACCAATCATTCCGTGTGCTGACATCTTTCCATGTCATGACAAGAGGCTGTTAGGAATCCTCTCTCGCTGTCTTCATCTTTTTCTCTTTCCATAATTATGTCCAGTTATCACATGTTCCAGCTTTTCGCCTCTCGCGATGTGACTAACAAATGATCACAGCCTTTCTGATGTTTGTGATAAGTTGCCTTTGTGTCTGAGCCTCGTTCAAATCATTTAGATTGCTAACTTTGGCTGTGGAAAGAATTATTCAGCATTCTTCCGTAAAACAGCATCTTGGAAACCTCATGGGATTGTTTTGCTTATTAACTAATTGTCCAAGATTCAGAGTCATGTGTTAACATCATATAAATTGGTTACTGTTCAAGCTGTTCTCTTCTCGTGATGTGACTAACAAATGATCACCGAAAAGACTTCAGGCGCTTCCCAGGCAAAATTTCGAGTTAAAAATCTACCTTAAGTATTTCAGGATCCTCGCCGATGCTACGGAGTTCGTGCACGGAGTGAGACTCTCCGGACTCAGGCTTGAGTTAGGAGTAGAACGGAGCACTTATGGGTTACACCCGTGTGCAGTGATGTTGATCCGTCGACTAACCTAAAAAAAACTAAATTGGTTACGTCACTGCAAATGTAGGCAATGAAAAGTGAGCGGTGCAACCATTGGCTCGGGACATCAGGGACGGGACGAGACTCCTAACGTCACTCTGAAAGACAAAACATTCACAAGGATGTTTTAATTCGTTAGTTTGCTGTCTTTGAACTGGAGCGTAACCCAGACTTGTGCTACTACTGCTAATGGTTAGTACAACTAGTGAGTTGCCCAGGAATCACAAACAGCCAAACAATGCTGGAGTTGACTGCTACGTCTTGCAAAGGATATGCAACTAACTAACTAATTAACTAGTGAGCGCACTGCACTCATTTTTCGTGAGGGTTATCTTTTTCTATTACCAGTGTCCCTCGCCATCAGAAGTCGAAGTGATGCATTTTTCTGTCGGAGATAACAGGAATATCCAAACCTGCACAGTTCGCGGCGACTGCACTAGCCAGGAGGCCATAATTCATCAGGCTCTAGACTCTCCACTCTCCCCCTCTCCTTGACCAAAATCAAACGAAAAATAAAAAACGAACAGGATTTTCTGATCTTCTGTAGCGAGAGGAGCTATCATCGTTTTATTGGTGGTTCACACACCGCTGACGTCTCGCGGTTCCTTCTGTACTAACCAACTGATAAGTGCCAGTAACAGAGGCAGAGATCTGTCTTACCATAGAGAGATAATTCCAAAGATTGATAAGGTTCTACACAGGACGATGGATGATGACTAGCCGATATTTGTAAATATGCTCTTTGCCAGCTAGGCATCAATGGTTAGCTGGTTAGTTGGTTGGTTGGCTGACTGACTGGCTGGCTAATTGGTTGGTTGGTTGGTTGGTTGGTTGGATGGTTGGTTGGTTGGTTGGCTGGATGGTTGGTTGGTTGGTTGGCTGGTTGGTTAGCTGGCTGGCTGACTGGTTGGATAGTTGGTTGCTTGGTTGCTTGGGTGGTTGGTTGGTTGGTTGGTTGGTTTTTTGGCTGCCTGGCTGGTTGGATGGTCGGCTGGTTGGTTAGTTGGCTGGCTAACTGGCTGACTGGTTGGTTAGTTGGTCGGTTGGTTGGTTGCTGGTTAGTTGGCTAGCTGGCTGATTGGTTGCTTGATTGGCTGGCTGGCTGACTGGTTGGGTGGTTGGCTGGTTGATTGGCTGGCTGGCTGACTGGTTGGTTGATTGGTTGGTTACTAGTTAGTTGGCTGGCTGACTGATTGGTTGATTGGTTGGTTACTGGTTAGTTGGCTGGCTAAGTGGTTGGTTGATTGGTTGGTTACTGGTTAGTTGGCTGGCTAAGTGGTTGGTTGATTGGTTGGTTACTGGTTAGTTGGCTGGCTGACTGACTGGTTGATTGGTTGGTTACTGGTTAGTTGGCTGGCTAAGTGGTTGGTTGATTGGTTGGTTACTGGTTAGTTGGCTGGCTGACTGGTTGGTTGATTGGTTGGTTACTGGTTAGTTGGCTGGCTGACTGATTGATTGCTTGATTGGCTGCCTGGCTGACTGGTTGGATGGTTGGCTGGTTGATTGGTTGGCTGGCTGGACGGCTGGCTGACTGACTGGTTGGTTGATTGGTTGGTTGCTGGTTAGTAGGTTGGCTGACTGCTTGGCCGACTGGCTGCTTGTGAGTTGTCTGGAAAACTGCAGTATTTACTTGTAAGCCCTACTCTGTGACGTTCAGATGGCATGAGCCTTATAAAAGTATTGCATCAATCGGAGTCGAGTCATGTTTTGTGTATATAATTTCCTTCAGACCTCGAACAGGGATCCCACACCCACGGGGACTGCGTTGTGGTGTTCTACTTCCTCTAACTCTAAGCTCAGAAAAAAACGGGGTAGGTAAGACCGGGGCTGGAACTGATGCCATGAGGGTTTTTGGAATGCTCCAATCTGTGGATAAGGCTCACCATGAAGATGTGCCTCAAGGTCTCGGCCAATGAGAAAGAGTATTCTGTTTTTGTGACCTCAGCTGTCGTTTCTTAGTTATAACCTTAACTTCTGCTCTACTAACCAGTTGTTTAGTGAATTTATTCTTTGCTAGTTATAATTTTAATTTCTTCTGTACTAACAGCTATTTAATTTGTCTATGTTTTCCTAGTTATGACCGTTATATTTTCTGTGCTAGCCAATTGTTTAGTATTCTTTCCTAGTTATGACCTTAATTAACGCCTTCTGTACTACCTATTTTATTTAGTAAAAATATGTTTGTTATTTATAACCCTAACTTCTGTTTCACAAGCCCCCCCCCCCCCCTCCCTATTGTTTCGTTTTTGTTTTTCTAGTGAGCCTGTTCTTTACTATGTATAACTTTAATTTCTTCTGTGCTGTTCAGTTGTTTAGTAGTCCTATGTTTTGATAGTTATAACTTTAACTTTTTCTGTGCTAGTCAAAGGTTTAATAAACCTTTTCTTTGCTACATATAACCTTAACTTCTCCTGTATAAGTCATTTGGCTAGTGAACCTTTTCTTTGGTAGTCAAAGTCTTCATTTGTTATGTAAATGCCAGTTGTTTAATTAAACCAATTATTTCCTAGTTGCAAAATTAACGTGTAATGTATTGCTCATTGTTTAGTTAACCTATTATTTGCTAGTCATACCCTTAACTTGTTATGCATTAACCAGTTTAGTAGAAAATCTATTCTTTAGTAGCCATAAACTTAACTTCTTCTATCCTATTTATTTTCTATCTTAACATGCTCTACTTATTATTTTAACTCATTGGCATCCAGGTTTTACGATCAAGGTTAGCTGACTGAGAAACAAAAAGACCTTATACAGAAACGTATTGCACTCAAGTGTGAAGCTTTGCTTTCAATATTATGTATTAAATGTAACTATACTGCTTACCTCTGTCGAGTCAAGGAAGACCAACGCTTTCTCTGTAAAATACTCTCTCTTCCATCCGAAAATGAAAGACACAAAAATTCGAGAAAACTCAAAATTCCCAGGAAATGCGAACGAAATGGAACAATACAAGAGACCCGGCACGAAAATTGAAGTATGTGGTAGCTCCTGTGTATCGTGGAACAGCCTACGGTAAAGTTCGTGGAAAACCAGTCTGTCTAATGCCTAAAGCTCGCAAACAGTTGCCTAACCCGGCCCACTTTTCCGCGCCAAACGAATTACTCACCTTCTGCGCGTTGCACACTCACAGTCGACTTATTGGCTGTATATTGTAAGGTTCGACACGATAACAGATTGGCCTAGAGAGCAAACGTCATGTTGGTAAATGGAGCCGAGAAGAATATTCAGTTGGCCTAACCAACACAGTGAATGTATCCTATGTAAATATAAGGCAAAGAAACATTACAACAAATAAAATGAGATGCCTGAGAAGAATACACAATGTATCAAGCAGAGAGAAAATGAAAAATGATTAAATCAGGACTAAAGTGAGGGTTATAGCTAAAGCAAGATTTCATTTGAAAACAGAAAGTTAAATGGTTCGGTCATGTAACTAGGCTACTAACTGATAGTATACCACAACAAGCAATGATGTACAGACCAAATGGAACCAGATGAGGAGGCCGACCATGTAAACGATGAACTGGGCGGTATAAGAGTCTATGGGGATCTTCATACATGAAACCCATGAACGGGCCACACGCTGTTTATACTTCACCTCGACACCGCAAAGTACAAGAGGAACAAACTGAGAAGAAGAAGGAGAATAATATTAGGCAGAACTGCAAATATCTATGTCTGGAAATACGAGTATCGTCATTGTAGTTGTGAATCTACAAAGTTAGTAGCATATAAACAGGTAAAGTAAAGGTCACTTTGCAAAGAAATAAAAACAATAATTTCTATATAATACTCATCCAATAACAGAAATGAATAATATATACTAAGTGACACTGTAACACTAGCGCATATAGCTACGCGACTACGAAGACAACCTATATTTTTACCAGCAACGGATAATATGGTCCAAATGGTCACGAAACACAAGCGTAATAAACCCGGTGGCCACGCATACTGACTTTATTTTAAACAGAAACGGATAATATGGACCAAGTGGCTCTGTAACACAATCTTAGGGCCTTTCTGAAGTGGTGGTGTCTGAGTTAAAGGAACGACAGATGGCTTCAATAGAGAGCAGTCTGCCTTCAGTTCACACTGGAAAAGTCAAAGGTTATGTTGTATCTATATGTCTTTCCTGCTCCGATTCAGACATGAAGATGGCTGGTTAAACAAAGTCTATGAATGGCTGGCAGGGCGGACGGAAACACTGGCGTCATCATAAGATACAAGTGGCGCTGAACCAGGCAGACAGCAAACTGTAGACATTTGCATTAGAAATCACAAGAAAATGCCACTCATTGAAATCGGCATGCTTTCAGCACATGCGCTGTATCACTAAACGTGAATACGAATTTGAATCATAGAAGCTTAGATCTTGTAACTTTGTGGCCAGTTTTTAAATGCCGAATTGAAAACGAAAAGTGCTCTGTGCATTTACAAAGCTGTGGGTCCATTTGACATTGAGGAAGAGCTACAAAATACGGTCATGCGAGACGGGTTCTATTAACTAATTTCAAACGGTGTTTCTCAATCCTTTTAGAGCCTCGACTCTTTGATATAAGTACCAACCAGCATGTGACCCCTATCACATTTACACGAAAAACTGTTTGATAGGCTGGAAAACAAAACATTAAAATACATTTTGCAACTAACTCTTCATGTGCTAACCAACACATGACACGTGTATTTATATGACATTCATTCATCATGTACCATGCCAATAAACGTCGCCATCTCACTTGACTACCAGAATCGTGGATCAGCTCTGTATTCTTGTCTCGGCCATACCACGGGGTCAAGAAATCCAGGTATTTGCTTCTCTGCCTTCCCTTTGCTCTCTCCCCCTCCATCTTGCCAATCGTCAAGTTCTCCAATTTACATGGCATGCTTCTATTAAACCCTTCATTCACATTCAGTTGTTACATCCGTCCACTACATCATGACTTCTGTCTCTGTCAGTGCTATCATTGTAACCCAGCTGTATCTATCCGCTGCCTGACCCAGTTGTTACATCCGTCCACTACATCATGACTTCTGTCTCTGTCAGTGCTATCATTGTAACCCAGCTGTATCTATCCGCTGCCTGGCCCGGTGGTTCTAGTCTCCAGTGCTATCATTGTAACCCAGCTGTATCTATCCGCTGCCTGGCCCGGTTGTTCTAGTGTTCGAACCCCCGCGGAAGGGGATTTTAAGTTTACACTGACTTGGGCTCTCAGGCAGATCCAGCCTTAAGTGTTCTCCCGGAAATGTCCTGGGAGGATAAGACGGCGGGCATGATATTTACTACGTCGCCCATCGAGTGTCGAAAGGTTCATAAATATCACCATTTGCACAACATATATCAACGTGTGTACAAGGGCCCTAAAGCGGTTATTACCTTTTACAATGGTTCCGTCGCCCTGCCACTGAGTGAGTGTGTGGGCGACACTGTGAGCTGTGAAATTCGCGGGGAATGCTTTTACATCTGTCCTGTACAGTAACCTGCATGTTCGGAATGATAGCTACCGGCTATTGTTGAATTGACTGATTTACCTTTTCGGTTCACGAGTGCATTTTTCAGGAGACTCCCGGGAGTCGGCGCTGAAGCTGCGGAGTTCGTGCTTTGTGCGACCCTTTCGGCAGGTTGCCCTGCGGTAAAAGACCGAGCCTTGTGAGAAAACCCGGGTCAATGAAGTCTTTCTGGTGACTGCCGAGTCCATCGACGATGAACTGTGGTTTTCGTGGATTAATTCTGTGCTGGCATTCTGGCGGCGTGTCAAAGACTCGAACGCAACCCCTCCACCGGGGAGAGCAGTCAATCCCGAGGTGACCAGGAGGTGATACGGTGCCCGAGGGAAGGGCAGGGGAGATGATGAAATGAGAGATGGTTAACCATTCTCTCATGAGACACGCAGGCGTTGTTCAGAGAGTTAGCACTCTGATCACGCCAGCATCACGCCTCGTGGTAGCCACGGAGAAGTTGAGTGCCCACTCAACATACCACGGCTGCGATCAACGTGCCATGTGAGGTAACACGCACCAAGGTCAAGGTCGATCCGCGTGGTGTGTGACCACGGGATGAGAGAACGTCAGACCGGGGACGGGACTTGTAGTGTGCACATCGTAGAATAGCGATAGGGGTTTTTGTGTAACCAAATAGATAGAATATTAGCATAGGCGTTAGCAATTAGTGATAGGTAATTCTGTGGCTTTGTGTGTGGGTTTAATAGCGACTGTAATATGCTTGTAGCGAGCCAACGGCAATAAAATGTACCATTTATTTTCCTCGCACACGACTTGCAAGTTTTCTTGTATGGTGTGGGAGAAGTATCCGATGATGCCTGTCAGATGAGTTGTTGACAGGCAAGGATAATTGTGGTGTCAGAAGTGAAGCTTGAACGAAAGTTCAAGCTAATCCACTCATCCACGGCTCTAGACTAGGGTTTAATTTGTGTCAGTGACGGTAATTTGTGCAGACAAGTGCAAGTTGCGAGCTAAGATTGTGCCTATCGTGACGAAATATATTGTGTAATTGTGTTTATGAAATATTTATTTAGTGAAATCATGTATTCTTCAAAGCTGTAAGTAGTAATATTCTTATTTTCTTATATTTATATATGTATTTACCAATTTATTTATGAATAAGTACCAAAGATGATTCATGGCGGAGCGATACACAGCCAGCCGACATTATCGATTTTTGCAAGCTAAAAATAGCGCTGAGCCTCTGACGTAGGAGAATTGACACGCAGTTTTCCTAGGTCATTCGCATTCAGCAATCGAGTGTTTACAAAATCGTCAAGCTGCTGCTCGCCTGAATCTGTACTTTATATTATTTATTAATTGTTTATTTGAGTTGGTAAATGAATATATTTATTTATTTGAACATTATTATGGTATTTTTATTTATTTAAAAGAAGTTATTCATATTTTTGATCGTACTTTTTCTTTGTTTACCGTCACGATGGAACTATTTTTGGCCAAGCAGATCAAACTTGAGCTGCACAACACTTACATAAATTAACTAGGTTAGTGACGAAAGGCAGATACGGATAGAACGAAGACAGGACATTGACATTAAATAGTAATTAACACAAATTCTAGTTGTTCGTGGGCAAGTCATTGTCATTGTCCTTAGTTGTCGGGAAAATCATATCGTACAGTAGGTAGATTACTGCTGCTCTGCATATCAGAGTCAACAACACCTGAGTGTGGATGCCGAGGTGCCAAATAGTGTCCTGATTACGAAACGTGTGTCTATCCCAAAGAACCAAACAAGGTGACCTGTGTTACCGGAGTTCAGTTCCCTGATTCTCGGGAACATTAAGTTGAGTATACCTAATATTTTGGCATGCAATGTGATTAATAGTGCATCTCTTTTTCAGCTTGTGATACACTAGCAGAGTTTTGTGCTCTGATTTTCCAGGAAAATTTTTTTTTTGTGTTTCTCAGCAAATAAACTGAGAATACAATTGATAGTCCTCATCGAGTGACAAACATAGCACATCAAAGATAAATAATTGAGTAAACATGTCAGTGTTAGTCAACGCAAGCTAATTACTCAACAGCATGGCAACATTAGAGGACTTTATAAAAGCTGGTAAGCAATTACAATATACAGGTAAAGAGCTAGAAGAATATGCTGATAAAAGATTTAAAGAAATAAAGGATGCTGAGAGAGACGAACGTGCACGAGATAGACAACATCAAAAGGAGGTTGCACAACTAGCTGAGATAACAAAACAGAAACAGCTAGAAGATGACAAACAGATTAAGCAAAAAGAATTAGAGGTTAAACAACAACAGTTAGAACATGATAGGGAAATTAAACAACAACAGTTAGAACAGGATAAGGAAAATAAACAGAAAGAACTAGAATTAAAGCAAAAGCAATTAGATCAGGAGAAAGAACTAAAACAAAAGACATTAGATCAGGAGAAAGAACTAAAACAAAAGACATTAGATCAAGAGAGAGAACTAAAGCAAAAAGAGATAGATGAAATGGCAAGAGTTAAGGAAAAACAAATACAGGTAGAATCAGATACACAGTTAAAGATGAAAGGTATGGATGTAGACTCACACGCAGAGATCTCTGCCACTAAATTAAAAAGTCAACAAGAGGAAAATAAGTTCAATAAATACAAAAATATTATCAAACCATATTGTAAAGAGGATTCCATATCAGCCTGGACAGAGAATGTAGAGTATCAATTCAAATATCACCAAGTTCCAATAGAGATGTGGGCTATGATTTATATGAAAAATCTGAGTGGTGAGCCCCTTAAAGTGATAGAATCTATACCAACTGAGCTTAGATCTAACTATCAATACATCCATGATAGGATTATGCAGCACTTTTTACTTGATGCCCCTGGGTATCAGGTTCAGTTCTCAAATTTAAAACCTAAACCTAGTGAGACTTTTATTGATTACTGTCTCAAATGTTCAGAGTGTACTAAATAGGTGGCTTAAAGCAGCTAACATAGGAAAAGACTTTGATAGATTAAAAAATTTAATAGCTATGGATAAAGTTATATCCACTATACCATCTCCTTTTGCTAAATTTTTGCAGCAGTCAGACATTGAAAACATCGAGCAGTTTGAAAAGAAAGGCTCAGCATATTTTTCTTCCAACAGAGATATTTTTAAGACTTCAAATGACTCTGAAATAGTTTCCTTTGTGAAAGACCAACCAAAAAACTATCAGAGTAACAGAAAACCCTTTCAGAAACACGACATCAAAGATAGGAAAGTGTCAAAATGTATTTACTGTCAACTTTTGCATGACACTTATTCTATGTGTGACAAATCGCCAAACTATCCGGCGCATCTTGAAAATGTTATCAAGAAGCAACAAAATAAAAGATCTGCATACAGGCGTGCAATCAAATGTTTTTTTGTTCCAGCTACTGGCCATTATTCAAATAAGTGCCTTGGCCGCCAACGTATGAAAGCCAACAATGCTATTTTGATTGATACTTCTTCTGATAGTGGTAGTGAGACTGAGTGTGAAGTTGAAAATGTATTACCTTTCAAGGAGTCTGAAGATGTCTGTTGTGTGAACGATGTGTTAAGCTTTGACAATTGTGACCAATGTTACCAATTTCATGCAGACGGAAAATTAGAATGTGGACATACAGTACCATGCTCAACTGAGAGTGTAAATGCAGCAATAGCCTCCAGAGGCAAGTTAGTGTTCCACAATGCAATGGTCAACGACAAACCATGCCAATGTTTGCTGGACAGCGGCAGTACCCTTATTGGTCTTAGAAAGGATCTAGTGAGTCCAGGTGATTATACAGGCGACTCTGTCAAATGCCGAACCTTTTCGGGTAACATTGAAATTTACCCTTTGGCCAAAGCCCGTATTAACACTCCTTTCCTTTCGGGTACCTTTACTTGTGCAATACTTGACAACCCTTGTACTGATTTAATTTTGGGTTCCTTACCCCAACTGAAACATTGTACTAGTGATGAAATAGTTGCATGGGAGAAATTAAATGCAGCTAATGCAACTACTAGAGCAGACACTGTAAAACATCAAGACACACTACAAGATGAGAGACTACTGTTGCTTTCTCCAACTGGCACAGATGATACCAACAGACAGAAATTTATAGAACAGCAGAAAGCTGATCCTAGTGTGTCTCCATATTTAAAATTAATGAAAGAAAGATCTAAAGTGACCAAAAATGCCTCATGGTTCCTTAAACCTAATAATGGCTTTCTTACGAGATATTTTACATCTGAGAACCATGAGAATCAGCAAACGGTGCAACCTGTACAACACCGCTTAACTGTGCAAAAACCTGCACATGAGTCACCGCTTGCTGGTCACCTGGCAAAAGACAAAACCAGGCCTAGATTCCAGGCTCATGTTCATTGGCCAGAGTTTTGGAATGATATAAAATTATTTTGTCGTAATGTATTTTCTTGTAATGTCTGTCAACAATTAGTACATAAGTTTAAGGGTAGACATCCTACAGCTGAAGTACTACCTTCTACTCTGGCTTCTAGACCTGTGAGAGGGAGGGTCAAATTTACCAATACACAAACAAGGATGCTTGAACAATCGATGGTAAACCAGATCAAAACATGCGTCGGTTACTTCCAGACAAGCAAAATGGCAAGGACCATTCAAGGTGTTACGTGACATTTCCAATGTTGACTATGGAATATCGATAAACAGACACTTAAAGATATTCCATGTCAACATGTTAAAACTTTACTTTTCACAACAAGACACATAAGTAGAGACAGACGAACATAGTGCATCCACACCTAGTAATCAGACGACAGACATACACAACGCAACTACACTAGTTAGCGAGACTGGCAAATCCGACAATGTACATACATTTAGTGAACTTATAGAATACGCATGAATATATCAGAAGACTGATGACTGGACAACACACTGACTGAAACTAAGACATGTCTTTCATAGGTTGCGACTCTTCGGTCTCACTGTCAAACTGAGCAAAGTCGAATTTGGCCTAAAAGAAATTGATTTTTGGGTCATGTCATTTCTCAAGGTCAACTGAAGACTGACCAGAAAATTAGTACCAAAATTATGAATCTGACCATGTCTACCAGAAAGAAGCAGGTCAGAAGCCTTTTGGGATTAGTAAATTACTCAGAAATTACAATTCTATATTCCAATGTTTTAACAGCATTTGTAAAATGAAATGTCAAAGATGCAGTATTAATTTCTGCAATGTCAAAATTGAAAATCATTTTTAGTAATTTTCCAATCCTCCGCTTGCCTAATCCTAGGCTCGTTTATTATTCTAGGACAGATGCCAGCAGTACTAGGCCAATTTTTTGAGAGCATCTTCCACCCGATTTGCTACGTGAGCCGTAAGATCACACCTGCTGAGTCCAGATATTCCATATCAGAGTTGCAAGCCCTAGTTGCGTCATCTATGCGGTGAGAAAGCTCCATCGAGTTCTGGCGGATGTTCACGGCATTGTCCAGACCGACAACTCCCCGATCACGGTCATACAGAGGGGTGTACATCGAAATGACCGGATATACAAGTGGTCATTAATTTTACCATCTGGGGTAGAAATACCTGAAATTCCACACATAAGTGTAGAGTGATAGTTATTACATGAGTACATAATAATAGTCTATGTGAAATATGTTACATATATATCGAAAGTATGTACTTAATCATGTACCAAGATCAGTGAACTATCAGGTGTCCGTAAACAACAAGTGAAGAACTGTGCTTCGAAAACATATACATCACCGTGTGAATTGGGACAGCTCATTACCTACTAAGCTCCATTCCGGTGTATCATTTGTGTTAAGCGCAGAAAACAGTGTCAGAACAGTACAAAATTACAGAAAATACTGAAACACGAAAATACTGATCTACGACACCAGCGAACTCTACAGGTGCACTACCGATAAGACACGAGTATGACTGTGCAATGTATTTCATATACCCAGGCCAAGTGTGTATATATAGGCCTATAAAACCAATGTACAAACATGAAGGCAACAACTTACCTGAGGTAGCTGAATACCATGTATATAAACTTATTGTGATATGTAAGATAACATTTTAAGATAGTGATAAATTAGAGGTAGATTAGGAAATATAATAGGTTTCATTTGTTGTAATAGTTTAGAGAGTTCAGTAATTAACCCACTTACTTAGCTTAAAATTAAATTAGAATAGTAATTTAGACGTAAGAATAGGTAATTACAAACTAAATTAAAGTTTTTGATAGGAATAGTACCATTTATGTTGTTACATTTCATTTAGCTGAACAACAGTTGGATGGGAGGGGTAGGACTCTATCATTCGTTGACGACATCCTCGTGTATCGACAGGGTCGAGATAGACAGGCGGTTGCCAACTATATGCAGGGCGAACTAGATCGAATTTCCTCATGGTGTGCTGATGCCGATGCCCTTGTCAACCCTGCAAAGGCAACGGTTACATGGTTCTCACTAAACAACCATATTGTGAAAACAGACCTGCCGGCAGTTAGAATGGATGGGAGCATTCTGAGTAGAACCCAGTCAATGACATATCTTGGCGTGAGGCTTGATCGTAGCCTGTCCTTCAAAGATCATGTCGACTATGTCATAACGAAGGCTCGAAAAGGTTTGGCAGCAATGAGAGTCATGGCGACTGCCAATATCGAGCAAAGACTGCTATTACTTCTGTTCCAAGGACTTGTGCTTTCACGCATCGAGTATGCCCTGGCCATCCTCACTGTCAGCCCTACACAGATTGGAAGACTTGAAAAGGTACAAAACGAAGCCATGCGCATCATTTTGGGCTGCACGAGAGACACCAGCTGTGTAGCAATGAGATACCTCCTTGACTTCCCGACAATGGAACACAGGATCAAGATCTGGAGAGCTCGTGCATACTTAAAAATAAGTGCAGATGAGCAGCACCCTCTGCATGACGCTGTATTCAGAGAAAAGGGTGACAGGCTAAAGAGGGGCAAATCATGGATGGGTCGGGCGGAAGATGTCGTCGGACAGGTCTGCAGTCTTACCAGTATCAACCCCGGCAAGGAATGGGTGCCGGTGCCTCCAGCTTTTAAGTGTACCTTCTCCTGCATTATCACACTCGACAGACGGTGCAGAGAGCAGAACCCTGCCGCTGTCAATGCAGAGGTTAACGCGCTCATCTATGATCACTCAGATAGCCCCGAAGTGCTCATCTATACAGATGGATCTGTTGTAAAGCAGCAGAGAAGTGCGTGGGCATTTACAGCCCGTTCAGCGGGCCGAACCGTTCAAGAATCCAGTGGTGCCCACTCTATGACCACGAGCAGCATGACGATGGAGGTGATGGCAGTTACACAGGCTTTCATATGGCTGGAATCACAGCATTATACCAACGTGTGTGTACTAAGTGATTCAATGAGCATGATTCAGAAGGTCGAAGCTGGATCTGTACGTAGACAGTGGACTGAGTCGCTGCGGAAGTCTGTTGTCCGCAAAGTCACCTTCATCTTCGTCCCGGGACATGCGGGAGTCGAGGGAAATGAACGAGCTGATAAATTGGCTGGCTCTGCACCCCCTGTAGATGGCCAGCCCATGGATCGTGCCGATGTCATTAACGCCCTTAAAGATATGGCGAGAACAGAGGATTTTGACGCCAGTGATTCCACATCGCTTTCCAGGATGAAAGACCTGGGAGTAAGAATCGGCACAGCCAGACGCGAGAAGTACATCGGGAAAACAAAGCGCCTCGTCAACCAACACAGAACTGGCACTATTAGCCACCGGACGCTGATGCATATGCTGGGGGGAGGATCTGAGCACCTATGGACATGTCCGGAGTGCAACGAAGATACCCCAACTGATAACTGATAACTGATAACTGAACTGAACTGATAACATTTCATTTAGCTTCAGTGCAGGTCAGTTCATTCCATCCTAAGGAAACCATACCATCTAGCAAACATTACCAGTTACTATTAACTTCATTTTACATCATAATAGGATAAAAAGATTAGAGAAGTGGACATACATCATTGACACCATCTAAATTAAGAACATCATTCATATAATTTCTTTATGCATTTAAAAACAATACTTAGAATAGTTTTAGAAAAGTACATAATTTCAGTTCACATTATCCAGGGCATTAAGGTACATAACTCAGATCACATCAATTCCATTTAAATAGTTAGATGACATCCCTTAGATTAGATAAACATAAGGATTAATACAAGCATATCATATAATTAACATGACAGAAGTTAGTAAATTAGTTAACACATTAAATACATATTTATAGAATTAATATTAGTATGTTAGGATTTAGAGTTTATTTTAGTAGAACATAGTGGATGATAAGACCAAGGGGACAAACCATCGACCCTTTCTCGTCCATGTAAATATATGGTAAATACATGACTCGTGCAGCGATTATCGCACAGTCATTGTGCTCAAGTTTCGCAAACTGAGCCAAACCTGTACAGTGTCACTCCAAGGTTTTTAAATAATTGGGAGAATGAAAGATGTGTGGCAGAGTTGAGGATGAAAGAATGATTATTGTGATAGAAGTGTGACAGAAGTGTGAAAGTCAGAGCGGAGGTAAAATATACGGGAGAGAATTAGATCAGTCAGCGAGATTTTGCTGCTGCCTGGCGCGACTTTAATGTTTGTCTGCATTAACTGTTGGTTTTCGTTAGTGGAAATGTGCTAGTGTGAATGTGTTGTCTAGAGTATAGTTTAGATCTTAGATTACAGTATTTTAAGTTTCATAACAAGGGAATGTAGTCACGAATTAGTGTTATACACCTGTTTGTGGCTACATTTAACCAAATTGTGGCACTTAAAAACTAACATACATACACATAAACGTTAGAAACATAGGTTAGAAGCTAGATTAGAATATTAATTACATCCAAACACGCAAACAACCAGAAAAACAAACATATAAATTACATACACATTTTGTAGATCAAATGGAGATAACTTCGGGTCAGGGGACATAATAGACAACGAAACACTAACGTAACAGTGAAATGGAACTTTACACGCGGAAGCGTAATAGGTAAAACCTGTCGCACACACCTTGTGTAATGGTTGTTAAATATTATATGGGGGACATGAAGCAATTCATGTGTTGACCCTAAGAAAGTCAACTTTGTATGGGTAGTAAGTTAATTTACTATGTGAGGGCAGGTCTTATAAGACAACGGTCCGGTTCAGACATACCTCTAATGAATATAATATGGCATGTGAGAAGAGGACTCACGCCAACCAGACAAGTTTGTGGCGATTGCCAGTAGCCAAGTAAAGTATTACTACATTGTGACAATAGTCAGGAGAAGTCTATTAGAGTGCCCAAAGCCAAATTATCTAGTCTTTGACAAAAAATTAGAGACACTAATTTTTTAGAAACCTCTTGCGTCACAACCAATGAGTGAAAGTTGATGACGCAACACAGGAGGGGAGGGTGTGTGTCAAAGACTCGAACGCAACCCCTCCACCGGGGAGAGCAGTCAACCCCGAGGTGACCAGGAGGTGATACGGTGCCCGAGGGAAGGGCAGGGGAGATGATGAAATGAGAGATGGTTAACCATTCTCTCATGAGACACGCAGGCGTTGTTCAGAGAGTTAGCACTCTGATCACGCCAGCATCACGCCTCGTGGTAGCCACGGAGAAGTTGAGTGCCCACTCAACATACCACGGCTGCGATCAACGTGCCTTGTGAGGTAACACGCACCAAGGTCAAGGTCGATCCGCGTGGTGTGTGACCACGGGAGGAGAGAACGTCAGACCGGGGACGGGACTTGTAGTGTGCACATCGTAGAATAGCGATAGGAGTTTTTGTGTAACCAAATAGATAGAATATTAGCATAGGCGTTAGCAATTAGTGATAGGTAATTCTGTGGCTTTGTGTGTGGGTTTAATAGCGACTGTAATATACTTGTAGCGAGCCAACGGCAATAAAATGTACCATTTATTTTCCTCGCACACGACTTGCAAGTTTTCTTGTATGGTGTGGGAGAAGTATCCGATGATGCCTGTCAGATGAGTTGTTGACACGGCGGCATTACGCACAGTAACTGTGTGAGCTGTTGGATTGCCGAGACTCCTGTCTGTTCCACTTTTCACTTTGGACAGTGGGGAGCATTTTGTGTGATACTTACTGGCACAGGAACGGAGCATAATGGGGACGACCCGTTGCCGTGAAGTTGGAACCTCGACTAACTAACTTATCTTTTACATAGCCAATTGCTTCATAACAACTGAAACCTCCGGTGACAACCTCATGTGTTTATGGACCAGTCAACACTCTATGGGTGGTGTGGTCAATAGCACGACCGCCCTCACTTCCCATGACATTCCTGATGCCTGTTTAGGTTGGGTCGATCTGGGAGCCATGGTCAACTTGTCAACATCGGACACGGTGGAGGTCCACACACATGACCACCGGATCGGCAGCTAGAGTGCTAGCCACTGCACTGCTCGGCTCCCCAAAGTGCGTACTATTGTGATGGAGTTATCGGTTGGAACAGACAGTGTTAATTAATATAATATTCAAACCACAGGTGTGTGTATCTGGGCAACAAACTTCAATCAATGAACCTATAGTCTTGAGAGCATATGTGTATTTGCTTCTGAGCAATCAACTTCAACCAATGAACCTACAGTCTTGAGAGCTATACTTGTGTTTGCTTCTGAGCAACCAACTTCAAGCAATGAATATCAAGTCTTTAGAGATACTCTTGTGTTTGCTTCAAAGCGATCAACTTCAATTAATCAACTAGTATTGCAAGTGACGCCTGCATGTACATAAGAAAATATTCACACACAAACGTTCAACTTCATTTCATTTACATATAATTGAAAGCGATACTTATTTTTTTTTTTTTTTAAGCGATACTTATATTTGCAGCTGAGAAACCAACTTCAGTTAATAAACGTAATATTGAAAGCGCCGCTAGTATCTGAGCAAATAACTTGAGTTAATGAAGCTATTATTGAAAAATTATGCTTTATTTACATCTGAGCAACCATCTTCAGACAATTAACATAGTATTGAAAGCGACGCTTATATATGAATCTGAGCAGAAGAAGATGCACAGACAAGCAATTTACACCTATTAATGAACCTAGTACGGAAACCCATTGTTGTAAGATCATGTGAGTAACCAACTTCAGTTAATGAATCTAATACTGTAAGAGATACTTGTATTTGCATCTGAACAGTCACCTTCAATTAGTGGACCTATCATTCAAAGCGATACTTTGTATCCAAGCAACCAACTTCATTTAATTAACCAATACTGAAAGCAGAAAAAAAAACAACAAGCAAGTCCTACAAGAAGCAAATGAAAGCCGTAAACTCATCAGAGAAATTAGATGTAGACAGTCACAATGTTTTGGACACGCTATACGAAGAAATAAATAAGAGATAGTTAGTCAGTCAGTCGACAGATCATCCTCATTGCACATCGAACCATTCAGTCCATAAGTGTTCGGATCCCCTCCTAAGCGAATCCCGCAGCGTGTAGCGGCTAACGACACCAGTTCTGTGTTGGTTTATCAATCTTCTCTGGCTTCCTGCGTAGTGTTCTTGTTTGGCCACCCCTTTTTTAATTTGCTGTTCTCGCAGTCTGGCTATGGTTGTAGATTCACAGTCATCACTTGGTTCACGCAAAAGTCTTACTTCTCGTAGACAATTTCTCTGGTGACAACTGGCAAGATTGATGGGAAAAGAACAAAGGGAAGGCAGAGAAGTAAATACCTGGATGGCTTGGCCACGTGGCATGGTCAAGACAAGAACACGATGCTGATCCACGACTCTGGTGATCGTGTGAGATGGCTTATCGGCCTGGCACATAATGATGATAATACTGAAAGCGGCTCTTGTTTGGGTAGGAATACCAACTAAATATGTTACTTGTAATCTCAACTACTGAAGCCACTCCAAGTACAGCTGTGCAAATTTAGGGATATGGAAGTAAACAAAAACAATTTAAAAAAAGAGGTAAACGACCCCTTATACTCGTCTTGAGACGTATCGGCATACCCCATATTTGTATACATCCATGTGTGTTCATGGGGTGATTTGGCCAAAATCATGATGGCCGCATTTATCTATCAAGGTAATTTTCCGGTACCCATGTTTAAGCAGAGTGGATCGAGGTGCCTTGGTCAATTTTAAAAGTCCGCCCTGGTGCGAGTTTGAACTCATGTGCACCGAGCCGGAGGCATGTATGCTTGCCACTGCGCCACGGCGGCTTTCTGTATCTGTGGCTACGAAACCTAACTTTTTTAGCCCCAGAAGAGTTCGCTATGACATATGGACTACTATCAAAGACTTCACATATACTTTGCTGCATATTAAAACATGTTAGAGAAGATGACAAATTTCGTAAATAAATGCACTTTGCATGAAATGTGTGCATGTGCTGCTGTATGGCAGTGAATCTTGACATGCAGACGAACAAATTAGGAAGAGTTGGGAAGCAACGGAAATGTGGTTTCTGAGACGACTGGTGAGAATGCCAGAGAAACTAATAATGAGTGCATGGGGGAAAAATGCTAATGTAAGTAGAACATTATATGCAAATAAAAGGAGAAAAACTGAGTTATTTGATCATATCATCAGAAAATAGAAACTATAATACATTGTGACAAATTGACAGATATACAGCATAACAGGCAGGGATCAGACCGCGACAAATGATGCTGGAATGCAATGATAGTAGAATTTATCCAGAACATCAAGGACCGTGATATGTGGAGACGCATAACACCTACGCCAGTTGTCAGAATATATTACAATGATGACGATGATGAATATGCTAGAATCAATTTTACGATCCATAAGTTTATTATTAGATTAGTAGACATTTCTAAGACCTATGATAAAAACTGGTTAGTTTCGAATTATGTCGGTAATCCCAGCTGTGGATATACCTGTCAAATGACAAGACTTTTTGAAAGGTTGTCTAATATGCATTATAGTGCAGACATTGCTCTTCCCCTTATAAAACAACAGAACGTCAAAAGCTCTCTATTTTCAAAAGCCACTGAAAAGCTACTAATGTCCAACAAATATTCTTTAGTTTTGTACTTCTCAACAACAGCCGCGAGGATTCTGCACTACCTAGAGTAGACAATTCAACATCTTTTTTTTTACTGCCTATAGTAGTACCTTGCGTCGTTGGATGGGGAGGTCTTGGGCTTGAGGAATTAAGGCTATTGCAGTAGTCGTGGACCTCTGCACGTTAGAGTTTTCTTTTTGCCCCGACAGAAACAAATCCACATCTTACTGAGGATTCGAATCCGGGTCTCTCGAATGACAGCCCGGCATTCTACCCACTCGGCCAGTTGCTCAACATCCCTCGGATCAAAAACAATACTAAAGGGTGTCTAGCTGATCGTGTATCTATCTACATTCGTTTATTCATTGAATCCATGTCATTTGGAGGCGATGTGTTTAAGTTCCAATGTGACAGGAGCATTTAGTTGGTCATTGCTGCCTAAGGGTTACTTTTATTTTCTTCCGTACATTTTATAAGCGTCCGCCCAAACTGTGGAATGTAGTTCCCATGTTATTTATTACCTGTTTCTAAGATATTGTGATGACTTAAGTTGTGCTATGATTGGAACCATATTGATTAGGAGCGATGACTACAGGTATACAGGCGAAAGTGAAGTATTCCATGGTAACCTCCCTTAATTCTGTTATTTTACTTCAACGAAATATCTTCTGCTTCTTCATCTTGGATCAGCCTCCTATATCCAACAATATAAACATGGATATAAGGTGCCACATTGAATCCAGTCTCCGGCAGAAGTTGCTCTTCCACTTTCGTCGCCTGTGAAAACGTCTGAGTTCTCGCGTGACAAAAGAAGGGCTCGTTTGCTGTATGTATGCCTGAGACAGACCGTTGGGCTTTCCTTAACCTTATTGGTTTGTAGTCTCCCGGATTCTGCGTAGATCCTAAAAATATTGCCTTTCTGTATTGTGTCTAGCCTTCGGGTTTTGTATGAAATTGTTACCTTTTGTCAGGTTTGATGCATAGAATACTCTTTTAAATACAGATAGTAAACAATACAGAAGCAAACATCACCAGGAGAAAATGTATATGTTAATTTTTAAAGGACAGTATTAAATTGCCAGACTGATAACTTGTGGAGACATCCTATTGTGATGAAAGCGATTCTTTACTATCGTATCAAAAACACTACTACCTACCTAAAGAAGTCAGTCAGACAAAGTAGAAAGTGTTCTAAAACGGATGAAAGACAGAGAAAGCAAAGTCTTTTTATGAAGATCTAGCTAAGAAAGCGGGTGAGAGCAGTACTAGAAGTGCTGATGATAGTTTTGGAGCTAGTCGTGGTTTCAATGCCTCTGGTTTTTTTTTTTTTGTTTTTTTTTTTGCATATTCTTTACAGGACATCGCTGTCAGCACCAGCATCTTTCAGCTGTATGTTGATTTCTTGGCAAGATTACGCTCAGTAGTTTGCAATTGCTTTCTGAGCGACCGGCTCACATACCCTGTAAGTTACCGATGCGATTCGAACCGCTGCTGATTCTCACCGTCATCACATCACCGATGAGAGTATACGAGATTACGGAGAAAAGTCATAACCTCTAAGCCACGAAGCCGGCTCACGGGAGCTGGGCCAGTATAATATGACAAATAAGGAAGTTCTAGAACAACTCAATGAAAAATAAGGCTCTGCTGGTTAAAAAAATAGAAAGGTACCTTTAACACACCTAACTCGCAATGGGCATATTAAGCTACACCCATGTTTGACAATGCACAAGATCTACAACAATTAGTAGACGCGGTTGTGGTACACAGTTAGCATCTGGGGTTGGAATTAAATTGTAAGAAGACACGGGTTATGGTCGTCACTAGGAAGAACGAAGTACCACAATGTAATATATAAGTAAATGGGAATATTCTTCAAAAAGTGAATCGGTACAATTATCTCGGAACAGTCATAACATCTGATGGGAGGGAGATGCCTTGAAGAGATTAGAACAAGAATCGCCAAGGTGAAAGTAGCCTTTAGCAAGATGAAAAACAATCTGACCATTAAAAAAAATGTCAATTGAAACTAGAAAGAGAGTGTTGAGGGGATACATAGAGCCTGTTCTTTTGTATGGATGTGAAACTTGGACAATGTGCAGTCAAGCTGAAAAACATCTGATGGCTGCAGAAATGTGGTTTCTGGGGAAAATGCAAAGAATACCATGGACAAACAGAAAAACCAATGACCAAGTACTACAGGAGACAAATGAAAATCGTAAACTGATTAGAGAAATTAGACGTAGACAGTCAACATTTTTTGGACATGTTATGAGAAGAAATGGATTGGAGACAACTGGCAAGATCAAAGGGAACAGACCAAGAGGAAGACCGAGAGGAAAATACCTGGATGGCTTGGCCATATGGCATGGACGAGACAGGAACACTGAGCTGATCCACGACGCTGGTGATCGAGTGAAATGGAGAGTCATGACCGCCCACGCTTTCCGACATGGCACATGATTGATTGATTGATGTTTTTATAGACTACACGACACTCAGTGCGTGATGTTGTCGGTTTCACATCGGCCGCATTTACTTCCCAATGCACTTCCTGGTACATATTTTAGGCTGGGTTATTCTGGAAGCCCCAGATCCTTTTTTTTTTAAATTTGAATCCGTTAGGGTGCTGATGAAATCGAAGACCACCGGTACGGCAATGCAAGCGTCTAGCTGCTACACTACCAGTTGCTGGAGATCTATGGCCGCCAACCTTCACTGCAGACATGGCACCACATGGTGATCATCATCATCTTCTATGGATTTGTATATGTTGTTTCTATATTTGCTTTTTTTTTCATTTGGTTCAGCCAGGCCATGGCGAAAGTTCTCACTAGTAGCGTTTGCTTTAACCCATCTGTCGGCTGTCTTGTTTCCTGCAATGTCAAAGAGTGCAAATTTCAGCTGAAATGTCAAACTTGTTGAAGCAGATTTAGATTGTTCTTATTAATATATCTTTGTGTTCACTTTGAAAAGTATAGAGAAATGATAAACAATCGTACAAAAAGTGTATATTTGATTCTATGAGTGTGTGTACATGTGTAGCTTCCAGATTGGAAAGTCATAATCTCTGACTTACTATGTCTTGTGGGAATTCAGACACGAATCGCCATGACAAAAGTGGCCTTTTGTAAGACTGAAACATTCATCATCATCATCATCATCATCATCATCATCATCATCTTCCATTTCTGCCGTCAAGCGTCGTGGGGAGGAATAATTTGCGTTCCAGCGCCCGGTGGGTGGCATTGGATAGTGTCATTCCGTGTGGCTGTACAATGTCTTTGATGTCGTCAATCCATTTTCTTCTTGGACGTCCTCGTGGTCTCGTCGCAGATGATCTTTGATGTAAGGCCAGTGATGGTAGTTGCTGGTGTTGCATTCTAACAACATGGCCAAACCACTTGATCTTCTGTCTTTCAATAAATGTGGCACAAGGTGTTGATCCCACAGTCTGTCTGATAATGTCATTTCTTACTCGGTCTCGGATTGTTAAATTGGCAGCTCTCCTCAGGCATCTCATTTCGCAGGTGTTGATTTTGCGAATGTGTAATTTGGATAAAGTCCAAGTCTGAGATTGGTAGCATAGGGTTGGTGTGAATATGCTGTTTATTATCTGTCGTTTTGCGGACATGGGATATATTTGGATGTTTCAGTAAGGGTGATAGTTGATATGTAAGTGCGCTAGTTTTTTGACATCTGATTTCTCTGTCCAATCTGCCATCTTCTGTGATCATACTTCCAAGATATTTGAATTCTTTAACTTGTTTCATTTATCTTGTTGCTATTTATCTGTATACTTAGTGGGCCCGGCGATCTGCTAACTCGCATTACTTCGGTTTTGGCTGTGTTTATACTCATATTGTATCTCCTGCGTGTTGAACTCAGATTATTAATATGATTTTGCAGTCTGCCCTCGTCGCTATAAAACAGGCACTGATCGTCTACAAATAGAAGTTCATTTATTTCCTGTGGATCAGTTGTTTCATCTGGAGTAAAGAGTTCTAAATTTTCTTAATCTGTTCTGTCGAGACTTGCTTCTTTGGAAATTCTGTCCATGTAGATATTAAATAGCAGGGGAGAGAGTACACATCCCTGCCTCACTCCTGTATTGACTGTGAACATATCTGATATACCTTCTTGTGTTCTTACTGCACTTCGGCTCGAGTGGTACATGGCTATGATGTTTTCTAGCAGTTGCCCTTGTATCCCATAGTCTTCAAGGATGGTCCATAATTTGTATCTGTCTACTCTATCTAAAGCCTTTTCCTGATCTACAAACACAATATTCTGCTGGTCACTATATTCGATAGTTTGAAACATTACTCACTAAAAAATAAATGCGCCACATTTGAACAGTATCGGTGACTAAATGTGGTCATGCAATCACTAATATGATATACAACTCTGCAGTATGCACTTGCGAGATGCGGCGAAATATGCCAGGTAGTAAATTGTAAAACTTTCTATTTGTGGTTTCTGTGTTTAAATTCACTATGGAAATACATTGTTTCGAATAAACAAAATGCTCATTCTGTCACTGTCTGTCATTTACTGCCAATATAGTACCTTGCGGTGTATGGCAGGGGGGTCTTTGAGTCTGGGGAAATTAAGGCCGCCTGGCTAGTGCAGTCGCCGCGAACTGTGCAGGTTAGGATTTTCTTTTTGCCCCCGACAGAAAAAAAATCCCACACTTACCGAGCATTCGAACCAGGATCTCCCGAAGGAGAATCCGGCGTTCTAGCCACTCGGCCTACCGCTCCTCCCAAATGCTCATTGCAGAGAGAAAATGAATATTACAGTGTTTATTAGACCCACACTGCTGAATGTATTTGCAATATAGACAATAATCAGAAAGCTGAGAAACATCTAATGGCAATGGAAATGTGGTTTCTGGGGAAAATGCAAAAAATACCATGGACGGACAGAAAAATGAACGAGAGTCCCTCAAACAACAAATGAAAACCGTATACTGATTAGAGAAATTAGCGGTAGACAGTCAAGATATTTTGGACACGTTATGGAGAAGGGGAAAATGAAAACTTGGTGACAGCTGTCAAACTTGATAGGATAAGACCAAGAGGAAGACAAGGAGATAACTATCTGGATAGTTTGGTCACGTGCATAATGGGAACGAGAACACAGACCTGATCCGCGTCTGCTGTTTGTATGAGAAGTTGATCATTGGCTACCCACGCTTATTGACATGGCATATGATGATGATGATGAGAACTGATCAACATTCAATTTATTTCACTGCAGATGTTACCACCTCAACGCGGTTATTTATTCTGAAAGCACTTTGATATTCATGACCTCCCTTGATCGGTTTTCGGCGCCAATATTTTACATAATGGCTATCGCTATCAGCTTTCTCCTGTTTGAAAAAATAATTATACAATTTATTTACCATCGATCGGATTCTGTGTGCACAAAACTGGGTGTTTTAAAATACATTGCATACTATCAGTGGCGTTGCCTTTAGCCGTGTGCCTTATTTTGGTAAAGAGGCACCTAATATACTTGTGCGATAGTTAACCATTGAGTTGTGGAACTTACACATTTATGCTTGCTCTCCCTAACTTTTAGACACTCAGGTAGATCAGTTTGTTCTCTTTTTCGTCTAATTATTTTTAATCGTCATCATCTTCCAATTTTGCCATCAAGCGGCGTGGGAAGGAATAGTTGGCGTTCCAGCGCTTAATTGGTGGCACCGGATAGTGCCCTTCCGTTTGATTGTACAATGTTTTGGATGTCGTCAATCCATTTTCTTTTCAGGTGTCCTTGTGCTTTCGAATCAGATCTTCTTTGGTGTAACACCAGTGCTGGTAGTTGATGATGTTGCATTCCAACGAAATGGCTGAACCGTGTGAACTTCTGCCTTTCAATATGTAGCTTAGTTAGTTAGTTAGTTAGTTAGTTAGTTCGTTCGTTCGTTCGTTAGTTAGTTAGTTAGTTTGTTTGTTTGTTTGTTTGTTAGTTAGTTAGTTAGTTAGTTAGTTAGTTAGTTAGTTAGTTAGTTAGTTCGTTAGTTAGTTAGTTAGTTAGTTAGTTAGTTAGTTCGTTCGTTTGTTCGTTCGTTCGTTCGTTAGTTAGTTAGTTAGTTAGTTAGTTAGTTAGTTAGTTAGTTAGTTAGTCGACAGATCATCCTCATTACACACCCAACCATTCAGTCCATATAAGTGCTCGAATCCCCTCCTCGGCAAATCCCGCTGCGTGTAGCGGCTAACGACATTAGTTCTGTGTTGGTTTATCAATCTTCTTTGGCTTCCTACGCAGTGTTCTTGTTTGGCCACACTTCTTTTAATTTGCTGTTCTCTCAGTCTGACCATGGTTGTAGATTCACAGTCATCACTTGGTTCTCGAAAAAGTCTTACTTCTCGTAGAGCATTCAGAATGTCAGCCTGGTCCATGGCGCGTCCGCCCTCCACAGTAGCTTTGCTTGCGAGCTTGTCAGTCCGCTCATTTCCTTGCACTCCCGCATGCCCTGGCACGAAGATGAAACTAATCTTCCCCAGCCGAGACCGCTCCAGAGACAGCAACCATTCTCTTCGGATCCACCCCATCTCTATCCTCTTGAGCATGCTCATTGAGTCGCTAAGGAAACATGCCCTAGTGAATGTCTGTGTCTCGAGCCATGTTATTGCTTTACTTACTGCCATGACTTCCATAGTCAGGCTACTTGTGGTCTCAACAAAAGCACCAGAGTCCTCCTTCACAGTTCTCCCTGCAGCCCGTGCCGTAAAGGCCCAAGAGCTTCTCACATGTCGGACGACCGACCCATCTGTGTAGATGACAGCATCACCGTCTAACGAATTCTCGAAAATCAACGCTTGTACTTCCGCCTCCACAGCAGCCGGATTTTCTTGTCTGCATTTTCTGTCTAGCTGGATGCAGACAGAAAAAGACGTACAGAAATCTGTTGGCACGTGTACCCACTCCTGGCCAGGTTCTAAGTTCTTAAGTGCACATACCTGTTGAAGAATGTCTTCGGCTTGACCCGTCCACGACCTTCCTCTTTTTAACCTTCTGCCCTTCACCTTCCTAATTTCCCTATGCAGTGGATGTTGTGTGTTTGCGTTAACTCTGAGGTAGGCACGTGCTCTGTAAATTTGTAATCTGTCTTCAATGGTTGGAAAATCAAGAAGGTAGCGCATAGTCCTGCATGCTGTATCTCTAGTACATCCAAGAATAATGCGCATAGCTTCGTTCTGTATCCTTTCCATTCTTTCTATCTGCTTACGGCTGAGAAGTCAGGATCGCCATTGCATACTCAAAAACAGACATGACCTCACACTGCTCTTGCACCGACATTATTAAGTTTTCAACTTGGAAAGTGAAAGAGGAACTCTTCAATATGTAGCACAAGGTGTTGATCCCACTGTCTGTCTGTTAACATCAGTTTTTAATCGCTCTCGGGTGGTTAAGCTGGAGGCTCTTCTCAGGCATCTCATCTCACAGGTGTTGATTTTAATACTCTTCTGTAACATTTTGTTCAAATGCACATGTGCGCTTATCAGCTGCTTTGTTAAATGTTTACACCTAAACGTGCCATCGGAATCTCGCATGATGTCATTTCTCTGGCTATTGTTGTTCTACCTGCTCCAATCCATACAGGTACGGGTTTTAATTGCTTTAGTTTTTAATAGAGCAATGTGTTGTCTTATTATTATTTATGTCATCACATTGGCATGGCTCGTCAGCAGTGACCCTAGATATTCCAGACTGCTCACTTTTTGTAATTTCTCTCAATCGATAAATATGTATGTTAACATATTTGCTTTATAGGTTGTCATTGGTTTTGTGTGTGTTGCATTGAGTTGTGTTTTTCACACTGCTCTTGCACCAACATTATTACGTTCTCAACTTGGAAAGTGAAAGAGGAACTCTTCAACACAGTCCCCGAGGAGATAGCACTGTACTTCGGTACTTTACTGGAGAACAGTGTCTGCACCAACTTCACGCCGATACATGCAAATCTATGTTCTGGAGCCACACTTAAGAGCTAAAAGTTGAAGTTATCTTAAAAGTTTAAGAGTCTTCCAAATGATGGTTTTGGTTTGCAAAGGACCACTTTTACTGTATACAGATGTATCCATAAGTGCCCCAGACTCCTCCCTAGCTCACACAATCACCATGGGGCACGAACTCCGTAGCACCGGTGAAGATCCAAGTGTATGCACGGCAGAAGGGCGATGGTTACAATTCAAGTGTTAGTGGCCAGTTGTTCTAATGTGACAATTTTGCCTTTCGCTGATGAAGACTTCGGTCGAAGCGTTCGCCGTATTCTGTGTGTTTCCCATTCAGCCAGCTTCTTGGCCATATTCAGTGTGTCTAACCGCTCTTTTCCTTCCTAAAAGGGATCTATGGTATCATTTTAAGAAATGATATGCGGTCTAGAAACTTGTCACTACAACTAACGATTGAACTTAGAGGTTTATTTATCCGCGGTACTGCCACATAGGCCGGCTCCATGGCGAAGAGGTTACGGACGCGGTTCGTAATGCTACTTACCGCGGTTCGAAATACATCTACGCGCGATTTAACAGTAGACCGCGTTGTGCTGGGTTTTAACGAATTGGTATGGGTGCCGGTTGTTCAGAAAGCAATAGCAAACTACTGAACGTAAACTTGCCAAGAGATCACAACAGCAGTAAAATGCTGGTGTTGACAGCGATGTCCTGTAAAGGATATGCACACCACACACACACACACAACTGCCACATAGACGTAGTCAGCCACAATTTTTTGGACACATGAGAAGAAATAAATTGGAGAACTTGGTGACAACTGGCAAGATTGAGGGGAAAAACCAGGGGAAGGCAGGGAAGTAAATACCTGGATGGCTTGGCTACGCGGTATGGTCGAGATAAGGACACAGCTGATCCGCGACTCTGGTGACTGAGTGAGATGGCGAGACATGACTGCCCACTCTTATCAGCACGACACATGATGATGATGACTGCCACATAGACACCGGTTCCCAGGGGTAAGTTAATCCCTAGCCGTCTTTCCCTCCCAGAAGAAATCTCAGGTACCATTTTATGAAAGTTTATCGATCCCAGAAGCGTATGCGGCCTAGAAAAACGCCACTGCAGCTGGGGATTGATCCACAGTACTGCCACACAGACAACCAGGTCCCAGTGGGAAGCTAGTGCCACGTACCCGATGTCACGCATGCGTCGCTCACTTCCGCAACAGCCAGTCGTTAAAAACATGGTTTACCCTGGGAGTCTGTGATAACGACGTGTGTTGTCCACATTCACAATGATAACATTACAGCTTATCTCCCTAGAGTTTGTGCACTCCTGGAGATCGATATTTGTGTGAATTCTTCTCAGATAAATAAGTTTGTCTATTGTATTATTATTGGCAGAAAAACAAATGGCTGCCCAACAAGGGAACCAAATGTTTCCAAATAAAACACGAACACGCCTCAGATATTTACATCGCAAGAAGGTATGAGTTTTAAAAAAAAAAATACGAGTGCCTTGTCAATGTTGCTATATTATGTATAATTTAATAAAAGCGTGAACAATTGTTAAATACTCAATCGTAAAAACGCCGAGTCACAATCATTGTCTCTTGTGGCCTAGTGCGTGCCCCTTTGAACTGTCAACAGCAGACGTGTTACAGTTGGAGTTTGCAAGAGTTGCAGTTGTCAGTTGTGTTGTTATGTCTCTAAAGTCTCCTGTGTTATAGTTATACTTGTAAACAATGGAGTTCTTTTTCTAAACCCATTCCATACTTAATTATGTGTATGTCTGGGTGGAATTATTATATTTCATTCTCACAACTCTACTTATCCACGGCCCACGGAGACTCATTCACTCATTCTCACTTGTTTGCCAGGTTGTCAAAGTTAAATAAGCTGTTATAATATAACTAAATGGGAATATTCTTCAACAAGTGAATCGGTACAATTATCTTGGAACAGTCATAACATCTGATGGGAGATGCCTTGAAGAGATTAGAGCAAGAATTGCCATTGCGAAAGTAGCCTTTAGCAAGATGGAAAACATTCTGACCAATAAAAAGATGTCAATTGAAACGAGAAAAAGAGTGTTGAAGGGATACATACTGATAGAGCCTTTTCTTTTGTATGGATGTGAAACTTGGACAATGAGCAGACAAGCTGAAAAACATCTGATGGCTGCAGAAATGTGATTTCTGAGGAAAATGCAAAGAATACCATGGACAGACAGAAAAACCAATGACCAAGTACTACAAGAGACAAATGAAAATCGTAAACTGATTAGAGAAATTAGACGTAGACAGTCACAATTTTTTGGACATGTTATGAGAAAAAAATGGATTGGAGAACTTAGTGACAACTGGCAAGATCAAAGGGAACAGACCAAGAGGAAGACTGAGAGGAAAATACCTGGATGGCTTGGCCACGTGGCATAGACGAGTCAGGAACACTGAGCTGATCCATGACGCTGGTGATCGAGTGAAATGGCGAGTCATGACTGCCCATGTTTTCCGGCATGGCACATGATTGATTGGTTGATAATATAACTATATTTAACTTATATTTTGTTATGTGTTGTTTATTTAAGTTACTATTAGTATTATTTAACTATGCTTCTGTCTGATAGATGGTTTTTTTAAAATTTTTTTTGCTCTCGCTTGCTTTTGAACTCAAGCATATCCATACACACTACTTGAAACTACTTTTAGTAATGCTGGACTGAATTTTGCATGTGGATTAGCTTTCCCTATCACCAGTGTCCCTTGCCATCAGGCGAATCCACTCCGACTTCAGAGATCTAGTTCTACTACTCAACTACTATTACTGCTCAGCTACTACTACCATAACTACTTACTACTTCTGTTACAGCTGCTGCTGCAACTACTACAACTACTACCCTAGCTACTTCTGTTGCAGCTGCTGCTGTAATTACTGCTACGGCTGCTTTTACTAATACTACGACAACCACCACCACCATCATAACTGCTGCTACTACATCTAAAAATAATACTACTGTTGCTGCTGCTACTACTACTACTACTGCTGCAACTACTACTGCTTCTTCTACTACTACTGCTGCTTGTATTGCTACTAGTACGACTACTGGCCACAGTATTACAGTGGCTAAATTACTTGCCTGCTGACCTGGTGGTTATGTATTTGAATCCCCTTCGAGGTGGAGATTTATTTTCACTGACCAAGGCCCTCCAGGTTGCCCCAGCCTAAAATGGGTACCAAGGAATTTCATGGGAAGTAAAGTTGACTGGCGTGATGTTGATCACATGACCTGTTGACTGCTGATTGGTTTAAAATATGGGACTAGTAGCATATAGTCAGTACATCTCATAATGATCACAGGACCTGTTGACTGCTAATTGGTTTAAAATATGGGACTAGTAGAATATAGTCAGTACATCTCTTGGTGAGAAAAGGGGCCCTTCAGCACTAACATTAAGCAGGTAGTATCATCTACTGTTATACGGTAGCTCAGATATATCTAACTAAGACCTGACTAAAACAGCTACTACTACTACTACTACTACTACTACTACTACTACAACTACTACTACTACTACTACTACTACTACTACTACTACTACTACTACTACTACTACTACTACTACTACTACTACTACTACTACTACTACTACTACTACCACTACTGATACAGGTCATGTTCTTGTGAGCATAAGATACTTGGTTATGGAATGCAAGTTTCAACAGTAATTGAAAAGACATTCAGCATCACCTTGTGCCATGGTCGGTTTACTTCTGTAAAACCACATCTCTAAGGCCTTCAGGGATTTTTGTTGTTGTTGCTTGGTTTAATAATTATTCAGGATTTGCAGCCATATGTTAAAACTGTTTCTTTGCAGTATACAAGATTTCACTTTAAAAAGTCTTAAAAGTCCAGAGGATCTACTTCATTGCACCAGGTTTTATCCCATATGGCTTGGTCTCTTTCCACAGGGTGGCCTGCCGAAAGCGTCACACAAAGCACAAACTCCATAGCTCCAGTGATGACCCATAAGTCTCCGAGAAAAATGCACTTGTAAACCAAAAGACATAACCTGGAACTTTCTAATCTCTAATGACAGGGAATTATTTCATAAGATGTTCTTTATTTGAAAAAATAAAATTTTTGCTTGTCCTATTTTACTGTTTATCTCTATGATACATCTTCCATCTGATGTTATCCATATTCCTAAAATTATTAGTTTATGTACCTGCCCCAAATTAACAAGTCGTCTCATTACATAATTTTTAAAAAATGGCAGTTGCCTTGTCTGAATCGGTTTAGGTTAGCTGATCTTTTTCAGTATTTGAATATTGATCTTCCAATGGAATGCTGACTTTGCTTGTGTTAGCATGCTATCTCTGTTACTTTTCCATCCGTTAATATCATTGATAATATGATCAACATTTTCTAGAGAAAAATAATGTTGCAGTTTCACCTTTCTTTCCACATTCACATAGCTTTAGACTATCTCCTAGGATTCAGTATAATGCACCAAGCATTGATTTAGAATATTGTGATTTTGCAGTGATTTGCATAATTTACTTACCAGTGATTTAGCATCATTCACATAGCAATGATTGTGTACAATCCGCTGAGCAACGATTTAGCATAATATACTTAACAGTGCTTTAGTATAATGCACTTCAAATTGATTAAGTAAAATACGCTATGCAATGAAGTAGTTTTACCTAGATATACCACATAATTCTTCTCTTGTTGTCCTTTGGAGCATAGACCTCCAGTCACTCACTTCAAGCAGTCCTACCCTTAGCTATCCCATGTAGCTCCATCTATGTCATCCCCATTATTATTCCTCTCTGTCTCCGATTCTCTTCTCCATATGTTTTTAGGTCTTCCTCTGTTTCATTTGCCTGTGAATTCCAGACAAAGGCCTTTCTAGTTATACAATTGACAAGTTTTCTTAATGTATGTCCTATCCGGTGTCAGGGTCTTTTCATAGGACATACATTGAAGTAACTGCTACGATGTAATGTTAATGTCACCACAGGTAGCAATACACTACAAACCTGCCAACAGATCCTGCGAAACAATTTCAGGGAAGAATGAGTGAACCAGTGGCTACCTGCTTCATAAAAATTACAACCCACTGTTAAATAACAAGAGGAACCAAACACTCAGGATCAATTTAATGAAACTACTAAAAAGAAGAAACTGGAATCTGATCTTCCAGCTGAGAACAGACCATGGCTCCAATCAGGAAACTTCTAAGTAGAATAGATCCAGTACATGAACCCAGTTGTTGGCATTGCTTGCTGCATGAGGAATCAGTTGACCATCCATTGCTGCCATGCTGTCATTAGCTCAACAGATTAACCACTCTGCATTTATTATTTATTCCATATATTGAAAATATTATTTGTCCTTTCGCATTAGGTCGACCCAGCCATAAACTAGTACCAAATGTGGGTTTAACTCCATATACCCAATCCACTTTAAGGCATGCAAGAAGCTCCTTGACTGACTTTGACTTACTAGGGTAGGAAAGGTAGTAGGTAAAGTACAGGCAACTGTTACACATCATGGGGTATATTGGGTAGACAGTGCTAGCCCCATATTTTCATAGACCAATCAGCTCTGGATGGGTGATGCCGTCAATATCATTCTGGTTGTCTTTACTTCCCAGGACATTACATGTTACCCTTTTTATACTGGGTCAGCCCGGAAGTCCGGGTAAATGTTATTGTTTATTTCTGCCTCAATGGGAATTCAAACACATGACCGCCAAGCTGGCATACAAGTGTGCTAGCCACTGCACCACTAATGAGTAACTGTAAATACCTTCTTCATAACTTCTCACTTTATTCTCTGTATGTGATGTCAGCCGATTGTTAATTCTTTTCAACTATGTAAATATTGTCCCACCAGCTGACCAGAACAAACCGCCTGGAACTGCATTATATGGAGTTATACAGCCGGGTGCAAATCTCCAGCATGTTTTTGGTAATGGGGGTCATAGGACCCAGACAGGTGAACCAGTGACTACCACTGTACAACATCAGAGCGGTGTTAATACCTTTCCAGCACAGATACCTCAGGGAACAAGAATGCCAGTGATGCCTCCAAGAGGATATCCCCTCATGTCCACGACAACCTCACAGTTAGCTCAGACACCATCAAGTCTTTCTACACAGAGACCTCCAGGTCGTATGCCTCCTCCATCTTTATCAACTCAGTACCAGAGTCCCATCATGAATGGGCCTGACGTTATGAATGCTAGATCTCCTGTGCCATCAGGGTTTCCTCCAGCTGCCGGGCTCCTTCAGAAACATATGCCTCTTGTGGGTAATCAAGGACCAGAATTTTCTCAAAGACATGGAATGATCTCACAGAATAGTGCTCCACCACCACAAGCTCCAGGAGCACCTCAGCTGGCACCCTCAAGTAGGTCAGTTCAGGCAACTTCACCACTGTCTTTCAATGCAGTGTTTCAGGACACAGGCCGACAAAGTGTTCAGAGTAAGTGATACTTCTATGTTACTTTTTGAGGTCTAGGCTTATCACAGAGAGTATGAAATAGTGAGCTTCTCAGCCCACAAGATAACCACAATCCAATTCAGGTGGCTTTATTTAGGCATTTTATGTAATTTTCTTGTTTGTTTTATTCCTATAGAGAAGGCCTATCATGTACCATTTTATGTAATGAGGAGTTCAGCCCACAAGACACCACAGTCAAATTAAATTTTTGCTCATTTAAAAATCAGTGTTTGAATAATTAAATGTAATTCAGCAGCACTCTCTATCCAATCCACTGTTTCTACTAAGTTATGATTTTCTTCTTCTTCAGGTGTCAGGCATGGAGATGATGTCGGCAATCATGACCTCTCCAATCCTCTCTATGTCGGCAATCATGACCTCTCCAATCCTCTCTATCATCTGATATTTTGATGAAGATGTTGTTGCTTATATTATTTGTTGCCTCACTGTTGAAACTGTCCACATACTTCTGTCTCCATCTTCCTCTGCCTCTTGTGTCTAGTATTTTCCTACTTAAGACAATAGTCTCTCTGTTCTATCTCTTCTGCTGATTTACACCTGAAATTTCATGTGTTTGTTCCCTATGGTTTTCATGGATGATCTTGTAATACCTGCAGCTGTCAGTACCTCAGCGATGGTTTTGTTTTCTGTCCACAATACTTTAAACATTCTTCTCAAAGACCACATCCCCACTTCCCCCAGTATTGTCACCCATCTTCTCTTTGGCCTTCCTCTTCTTCTCTTTCCAGGCATAGACCCCTTCATTATTGTTCTCTCCAAACTCTCATGACGTTTCAAGTCACCAAAATATATATAGGGTAGAGAAACCAGGGACCATATAAGAAAGTGGTTGGTTGGATATCTTAAGAGAATAAAGACTAACCAAATACCGATAAGAGTTCAGGATAGAGAGGCAAAGAAAGACAAATAAAGTGATAGACAGCATCAAGGTTACTCTAAACAAACACAGATAAACCACAACCAAGGCAGCACATCAGGCCTTGGAATGCAAGCTTAGGCTGCCTATACTCCTATACTTAATGGCAAGAGTGGATTAGGAAGAGACATTCATCCACCCGGGGAGGTGGGGGGGTTAGTCAATAGACAATCAAAACTATGGCTGCCTCAATTTAGACAGTTTAACTATTACAAATAAAAGTGAAAGCCAGAAAAATAATGATGGTAAGAAGGCAATATATACATATATATATATAACAATGAAAGATTACAAGTGGGCATAGTGACAAGTAAACCAGGACTTGGTATGCAGAAGGAACTAGGCTAGAAGCTTGATCATTGTGCTAAAGAGGTGACATGTAAACCCTTGTACTACTGTTGGGCTAACTTCCAAACACTTGTAACAAACATAAAGTGCTAATTTATTACTTTTGAAATATTGGCCCAGTTTAATTTGTTACAGTAAGGGAAAGATTGGGCAAACAATGATGCAGGAAAATAAATAGAGAATGTGTATACTGCACTGTGCCTTGCTTTATGACTCAGTTTATAAAGTATTGGAATAGAAATTATGAAGATTCATGTTTATAAAGTATTGGAATAGAAATTATGAAAGGCTCAGTTTATAGAGTAGGTCAAATATAAATTATGAAGGCTCAATTTATACAGTATTGGAATAGAAATTATGAAGGCTCAGTTTTTAAAGTATTTGTTTATAAATTATAAAGGCTCACTTTATAAAGTATTAGTATACAAATTATGAAGGCTCAGTTTATTAAGTATTGGTATAGAAATTATGAAGACTCAGTTTATAAAGTATTGGTATAGGAATTATGAAGTCTCTGTTTATAAAGTTATTGGTACAGAAATTCTGAAGACTTAATTTATAAAGTATTGCGTATATAAATTGTGAAGGCTCAGTTTATAATGTATTAGTATAGAAATTATGAAAAAAAAAAGAACTATATTTAATAATGTCTGGGTTATGGTAGTTGTCAGTGTAAACAGCAGTTTAATTGTTGCTGTTGTAGACTTTGATGAATTAGGTGTTGGTTCACCACATAGGTTTTCTTTTTGTGTGCTGTTCTATGACCTTGTTGAGTTTCTTGGGATGCATTATGCGGTGGTTTCCTCTTGCTTTCCATGTCCACATGGCTGTGGACTATGTTCACTGGGAGAACAAGGGGAGGGCAGAGAAGTAAATACCTGGATGGCTTGGCCACATGTCATGGTCAAGACAAGAACACTGAGCTGATCCACGATTCTGGTGATCGAGTGAGATGGTAAAACATGGCCGTCCACACTTACCGGCATGGCACATGATGATGATGATGATGGACTATGTTCTCAGCTTTGAGCTGAGAGGGTCACTAAAGAAGAAAACAGGGACTTTTGTACTGAAATGTTACAGCACAGTTCTTACACGATCATGGACCAAGGGGAAGAAAAATTCTGACATTCTACCAGATTCACACATCAAAGAAAGTCAGTCTCATAAACAGTATCCTGTCTCGGAAACAAATAGTTATTTTTACCGATATTTAGAGCCAGCAGGGTTAGAATTGGCTAGCTTCTCCCAGGAGGGGTGAAAAGTGAAAATTTGTAGCCTAGGGATGACCCACAGACTACACAAGTCAGCCCCTCCTCCACGCAGTGTAGACTGGGAAACCATGACCGCGAGGTCATGGGCTAATGGCCCTATGGCTCGCTACAGGGGATGGACTCCCTAGAGTAAGATTTTTGTCCTAAACCTGGGACTGGCCTAGCAAGCCGGCAGGGGATCTTCATACTGCTCATATAAAAACTAAGAAGTATAAACGGGCTGACCCAAAGAAGCCCACTGTTTATACTTCACCTTGACACCGCAAGGTTCAAGAGGAACATGATGAGATGAGATGAGATGAGATGAGCGATAGTTAGGCATATTATACATCACAGTGGCTTGGAAGGAACAATGGTGGAAGACATGATTACTAGAATAAGAGGCAGGGGTGGAGCAGCACAAAGATGGACAGAAGACATTGCACTCATGTTGGGCATGAATCTGGAGATCTGACAGATGATCAAGAAACTTGGTGGTGGGTCATACTGACTGCCACAGGATGATGATATGTATTTGTGTCATACAACAGGATACATTCCTTTCCAGTTTGCATGTTTGTATCTGAAATGTTCAAAAGATAATGAGAGAGAGAGAAAGAGAGAGACTTAAGAACTTAAACAACAGAATTTGGTGGTATCAATTTGGGAAATTATGTGTTGTTTCACCACATATATCTTTTGCTTTACATACTTATTTTTGTACCATACAGCCGTCCCAGTTTTCTTGTTTATATCTAGTTTTAACAAAAGAATCGCATACACAGAGAGAGAGAGAGAGAGAGCATTGAGAAAACAAGAATTTTAAACAATCTGTCAGATGTGTCCCCTCTATTAAATAACTTTGACAGATTTATTTGTGTGGGGAAATTGGGTAAGCAAGACACTTCAGTTATTGCATTTGTTGGCTCAATGCCCCCACCTAGCTGAGCCTGTGTTTCATAACAATACTCCACAACCTAGGGAGAGCATTGACCAGGCCATTGTGACACTTTTGTTTGATGAGTGAGGGCATGCAGCTAGCTATTGATTTTTTTTAAAAGGCCTATTATCAACAGAAAAACATGTTCAGCAAGATAAACACTGAACACCTGTCATTTCCCTCTGGGAATTGAGTTGGAGTCTGTTGACATTAATGTAAGGAACACAGCCCATGAAAGAAACATTAGCATCCAAGGCCCAGAATACTAACCCATGAAAGAAACATTAGCATCCTAGGCCCAGAAAACTAACCCATGAAAGAAACATTAGCATCCTAGGCCCAGAAAACTAACCCATGAAAGAAACATTAGCATCCGAGGCCCAGAAAACTAACCCATGAAAGAAACATTAGCATCCGAGGCCCAGAAAACTAACCCATGAAAGAAACATTACCTTCCTAGGCCCAGAAAACTAACCCATGAAAGAAACATTAGCATCCTAGTCCCAGAAAACTAACCCATGAAAGAAATGTTGCCAACCAAGGCTCAGCCACAGTCAGGTTGTATGTTCTGTGCTGAACAATGACCTGCTTAAATCTTGATGTGCCTCTCGCCAGATGTGAAGTTCCGGTAACCCTACTGGTTTCTGAGTGCAGAGAGGGGAAGGAGAGATCTGTAACACATTCACTGACGGAGATTGTACTTTGCTATCTGGTTGGGAGGAAATTCTTCTACACCAGCTTGACTCCAATAGATGCAAACCATTTTCAGGGCACAGACAGACCTGAAGGTTAATGCATTAAGGACCCCTTTCTTGTCATGCCTAAAGCTTTGAGGCACATGTGGCTAGCCCCATGTTTGTATAAGCTAGTTGACCCTCCAGGGGTAATATTGTCAGTATCAGGCGTGTCGCATTCACTTGCCAAGACATTTTCTGGTACAAAGATGATACCAAGCCAGTTTACACAGTTACAGGAAATGGAAAGACACCTGAATAAGTTTGTTTTTCTTTCATATATGTGTTGTGTGCTTGTGTGCACTTTTCTGTCTGTCTACCTCTCTGTTTGTATTCCTCTCTCTCTCTTTCTCTCTCGGTACACACAATGCACAAACACACACACACACTGTTTGCTAAGGATGGAATGTGGGATATTTTACTGTTGATTGCCATAACTGACAACGCCTTCATCATATTTAATGAAGGACATTTCTTCATTACATTTTATGTCAGAAAATGGAGAGAACTAGACAGATTCCAACCAATTAAGAGGTGAGGAAGAGAAAACTGATAATTGTATAACTAGGAAGCCTCTTACCTGGCAACCACAGAACAAATTTAATAGGAGGCTAAAAGCGCACCGAGAAGAGAATTGGAAACTGTCATCTACTGCCTTGCAGTTAAGGACAGGGAGGTACTGAGCCTGAGGAATTAAGGCCGCCTGGCTAGTGCAGCCACTGCAAACAGCTTGATGTGTGTTGGTTGTGGGTCTCTGCTATATGGGGGATAAAGAGCAGGTAGATGTCTTCTGGGCCAACACTTTAGAAGCTTAGTGACTATTTTGTAGTTTGTTAATGCAGTTGTATCAGTATTTATTTGTTTTTGTGTGCTGATGAAGGCTTTATACCCACAACGTCCATCCTGTCTATCACTTGTAATTGTGTTTTTGTGTGGCTGACCAGTTCCACTTTCCATTTTTGTTGCTCACTATATTTTTACAGCTTTACTGCAGTTTGGTAGTGCATATAATTTCTCAAAGGTTGCCCAGTGTCTTCAAAGCGGATACTGACACACAATCAGATGGCCTCCTGTTGTTTATACCATTTTGATGCCACATATAGCTGTTTCTGTTTGTGTTATGTTTTGTTGCCAGTTTTAAACATTTTTGACAATTGGGTTTTTTGTTTTATTGAATATTGAGAAAAATATGATCACATGATAACCTCAGGGTAAAAATTAACTTTTCTGTTGTCGCTGCTTCTTATTGAGAATGTTGTGTTTTATAGGTCGGCCAAATGAATTACCAGTACCTTTCCATGGACAAGGGCAGTACTCCCATCAGGTCAACCCATTCTTGCAGAAGTCACCAGTTGATACTCCTAGTAATTCAGGTAAATAATAGTAATTTTAAAATGAACAATTAAAATTACAGTCTTGTTATCATATGCCCATTTTGTATTTGTTTGTCTTTTAGTACAAGTGTTGTGTGTTTCCAGTGTTCATAAGTTTATATATATATATATATAGCTTACATGTGATATGTTGTTTATTCTTTTAGTGCTGTTTGGCTTTCATTATTGGTTTTGTTTATAGTTCCTGTTTCCTCCTCAAATTGGCTGGCTTTTCCACTGTGTGATAGTGTTGTCTTTCCTTTTGGTTCCTCGCTCTTGGTTGTTTCCACTTGTTTTTGTTGTGCTCCTAAACTGATGCAATATTTGTAATCATTTCTTTTGCTGGGTTTACATTTTTCACCTCATTTTACCCAGATCTCTTTGTGTAGATTAAAGTAATCTTTAATGTCACTAGACTATTCTGTAGCATGTAGCCCGTCATATGTTTGTTTATGACTCCTAACATAATGACCCACTCTGTCTCAACTGTTGGTTTAACATTTTCTGTTCCATATTGTTATTATTTTAACTCCTTCAGACCCAACCATGTATTGTATGGAAGTATAGCTCATTGGGATATAAACACTTAAATTAACAACTGCCTGAGACTACTGAAAATTCATTGGTTGGGAAAGAAAACAAACAGATCTATCCAACAAGAGTTCAGTATTGAAGTTTATTTAAATTTGAATCAAAATTATAAAGCAGTATTCTGTCTGTTCTAGTTTAGCACATTTCTTTCATTAGGGCCACCATCGGAGAGAACATCCAGAGATCCGTCTCCAATCTTTGGCCTGTCCATGGATGCTTTGGAAGGCCAGTTCACACCAGGACATGGTAAGTTTCAATAGTATTATAATACAAGCATACATCATTCAAACCATCTGCATGTAAGCACTCTGTAATATATTATGTCTTCGTTGGTTGGCTGGTTGGCTGGCTGGCTGGCTGGCTGGCTGGCTGGACAGTTGGTTGATTGTGGAAGACAGAATAACAATAATAACAAAATACGGGCCGAACACCTTATGCTCAGTGCACCTCAGGTGGGTCAAAAGGTTCTGTACTGACTTGTCTTTACTAACGTATAGAGAGTGTACACGTGGTATATCTCTACAATGTGTCCATTCAATCATCAATCAATCAATCATGTGCCATGTCGGAAAGTGTGGGCGGTCATGACTCGCCATTTCACTCTATTACCAGAGTCGTGGATCAGCTCAGTGTTCCTGTCTCATCCATGCCATGTGGCCAAGCCATCCAGGTATTTTCCTCTCGGTCTTCCTCTTGGTCTGTTCCCTTTGATCTTGCCAGTTGTCACTAAGTTCTCTAATCCATTTCTTCTCATAACATGTCAAAACAATTTTGACTGTCTACGTCTAATTTCTCTAATCAGTTTACGGTTTTCATTTGTCTCCTGTAGTACTTGGGCATTGGTTTTTCTGTCTGTCCATGGTATTCTTTGCATTTTCCTCAGAAACCACATTTCTGCAGCCATCAGATGTTTTTCAGCTTGACTGCTTATTGTCCAAGTTTCACATCCATACAAAAGAACAAGCTCTATGTATCCCCTCAACACTCTTTTTCTCATTTCAATTGACATCTTTTTATTGGTCAGAATGTTTTTCATCTTGCTAAAGGCTACTTTTGCCATGGCGATTCTTGTTCTAATCTCTTCAAGGCATCTCCCATCAGATGTTATGACTGTTCCAATATAAGTTGTACCTATTCACTTGTTGAAGAATATTCCCATTTACTTGTATATTACATTGTGGTACTTCTTCCTTACCAGTGATCGACCATAATCTGAGTCTTTTTACAGTTTAATTCTAACCCCAGTTGCTCACTGTGTACAACAACCAGCATCTACTAATTGTTGCAGATCCTGCTCATTGTCTGCAATCAATACTGTATCATCTGCATATCTAATGTTATTGATGTTTGGTCCTCCAGTGCTGATTCCATTTATATCTTCTACATTTCTCAAAATATTCTCACTGTATAGTGAAAAAAGAACTGGAGACATTACACATCCCTGCCTAACACCTCTCTTTATAGGCTGATATTGTCCCACTTCATTATCAATCCTTATGGCAGCTTGTTGTTTCCAATATATGTTTTTTATAAGTCTAATGTCTTTCCCATCAATTTGTAGATCTGCAAGCATATCCACCATGTTGACATGTCTAACTCTATCAAAAGCCTTTGTATAGTCAATAAAGCAAAGATGTTTATCCTTGTTTACTTCTATAGCACGTTCAATAACTGTTCGCAGCATATACCAGCCTTGCCAGCTTTCATATGCTTAAGAACATTTCGAACCTCCATCTTCATAGTTGGTGGTCCTTCATTATTAAACCTAATATCATACTGTTCCTCTCTGTTATCATTATAACGGTTTTTCACATAATCTGTCCATACATGTAGAATCTGATCTTTTTCTATTATGATTTTGCCATCATTAGTTTTTAGACAGCCTGTTGATATTCTTGTTCTTTTATTAGTAAGTTCCTGAATTCTTTTGTGCACTAATTTGGTATATTGACTGTTATGTTGTTTTTCAGTTTCTAAGCACTTTTCCTCAAGCCATGCTTCTTTTGCCTCCTTACATAATATTCTGACTTGTCTGTGGATTTCTTCATATTTGGCAGAGTTATTTTTGTTGAGTCTTCTTGTTTCCATTAGGTGTAAAATTTCTTCAGTCATCTATTTCTTACGACCTACCTTCTTTAATTTTGGAATAGTTGTTTCTGCAGCCAAACTGATTGAATTCTTCAACATTTCCCATTGATCATCTACATCCTGGAATAGGATCTCCAGATCAGACAATACATCAAATCTATTCTGTACTTCTATGTTCAATTTGTTTTGTTATTTCCTTGTCATTACTCAATGTACACAGATCATATTTAGTGTTTCCTGTTATATACTTGACTTTCTTTAACTTTACCATCAATGTACCTGTAAGTAATCTGTGATCACTATAACAATCAGCACTGGGAACTTTTTTTTGCAATTTTTAACGCATTTCAAAACCTTTTGCTAATCAGAATGTAATCAATCTGATTTCTGATCCTGCTGTCAGGACTCCACCATGTCCATAATCTTCTAGGGTGTTGTTTAAACCAGTTGTTTCCTACAATCATTTCTTGTTCTTTTGCCCACTCTACGAGTCTGTATCCTCTTTCATTTCTCACTCCTAAACCATAGTTGCCTACTGTGTATCTATCACCTTGATTTCCTACTTTTGCATTGAAGTCCTCTATTATGATGTTTATTTCTGAATTTTTACATTTCCTTAAGGCAGACTCTATGTCATTATAAAATTCCTCTACACTATCTTCACTGGATTCTCCTGTTGGGGCATATACTTGAATAACATTTATGCTAAAAGGTCTGCCACTTAATTTTACTAGTAGAACTTTGTCCGACACGGCCTAATACCCTTGAACAGATTTTAATGTTTTCCGGTCCAAGATAATTGCCACTTCCCTTTCTATCTTTCTATCTATCTTGATGCATGCTCCTTTCCATCTCGTTTCGAACATCCCTAAAATATTAATTTTCTCTCTTTCCATTTCTTGTTTTATATTTTCGTCGTTTAACGTCCTAATGTTTCATGTTGCTAATTTTAATGTCTCTGTCCTTGTATTGTGATGATCAGTCTTTAGGCGAATCATAATGTACTAGGCTCTTTTAAAGAGGTAGTTTGCCATTGCTTTCCTCTATGGCAGTGACCATACTGGCCATGTGACCGCAGCCATTGTCTCGTGAAAGAGATCCTCTGCCTGCCATCGCGAAACTTGAGACCATAACCAACAAATATCTGTCGACTGCCCTCAAAATTTCATCCACCACCTGCCTTCCTTGGCTTCTTTCGAACACTTCCAATAAACGAATACGAAATAACACCACATAATCCACAGGAAAACACTAAACAGCATCTCCCGAAGAAAAAAAGTGTCACGTCGTCGCCATTTGTATTGAAAGTATGTCATTAAACAAAAGTGAAATACATGTTTGGTTTACTTGTAATGCTTGTGAAATTTGAGTTCATTCTGGTTGTTGTAAAGCATCTTCCATGAATCATCCTCAGGTGCACCATCTCCATCAGGCTTTAGTGCAAGGACTAGTCCCCTCCCCAGCCATGTTCCTGGTGCATTGCCTGTAACAACTGGAACATCCACATCTCCACAACAGAGTAACTTGCCAGTCCAGAGTTTGGGTCAGCAAGTGCCTACATTTTCCTCAGCCAGTCAGCAGTTGGCTCCAAGACCAGGCTATCCTCCACGACCACCACTGGTGACACAACAGAACAACCAACAGTTTCCTGGGCAACAGGAGCAGCTACGGCAGCCATTTTTACTCCAAGGACAACGACCCCCACAAGCAACAGGTGATCCATCAGGCCAGTTTACAGCATTTCCCTCTGTGAGCAACATTCAGCCCAGAATTCCTTCACCGTCGCTGCATAATATACCTGGCTATCCACAGCCTCCAACAACAAATACCTCTGGAGTGTTACTACCACCCCCATCTTCAGGGACACAAGGAGGCTTCTCTGTACCACCTAGCTTTCCTCCTCATCCCAGTGCAGCAGTTTTTTCACCTCCACCACCATACATGACTGGACCGTCATCTGAACCTCCAGCATCACAGTACAGACTGCAGGTATGTTGAGATAAATATGTAATGTAACATGAAAATTAAATTGAAGCTTATAATATGAAGACGGGGGAGCTCCTTAGGGAGACCCAGGTTCGAATCTTGGTAAGGTGTGGATTTTTTTCTGTCAGGGGGAAAACAATCCTAACAGTTTCGTGGCGACTGCAATAGCTAGGCAGCCTTAATTCCTTAGGCTCAAGACCTACCCCCCCCCCCCCCCCCCCCCCCCCTCCCCCTGCCCTACACTGCAAGGTATTAGAGGCAGTAGATGACAGTATGAAGACAAAAATCTGATTACTGACAAGTTTTAGGTATGGATGCAAGTGCTGGACAATGAGTAATGGATTTATAGGAAAGCTGAAGACAGTGCATTTGTGGTTTTTGAAAAGAATGTTACAAATGTGGACAGAGAAGAAAATAAACACTGAGGAATGGAAAACTGCTGGTGTTAAAAAGATAAGATTCCACAACCTTAAGGGAAATACAAGTGATATATATGGGACGTATAAAACAGAAAAGGTGAATTAGCAGAGTTAGCATTATGTAGGAACATCAGGCCAAAAAGACAGAAAGATGTATGTGGAAATAGTAATAAAGTACACCAACTTCATTAAAATACAAATACTTTCCATGACTGTTCCTTCCAAGCCTGTGATGTTTAATATGGCCAAAGTGTTTCAGTTTCTCAGACATGACGCTGTTTGTACGCCAGTTTTCTTTCATGTTCAGATCTGGTAGAATGTCTGTATTTTTCTTTTCTTGGTTCACGATGCCAGCTCCATGGCAAAGGGGCTACAGACGCGTTCCAAACACAGCTGTGGGCCATTTGGCAGCAGACTGCCTTCCATTGGTTTTATTGTGAAATGGTGTGGGTGCCAGTCATTCAGAAAGCAATGGCAAACTACTGAACATAAACTTGCCCAAGAATCACAAACAGCCAAAATATGCTGGGCTTGACTGCTATGTCCTGTAAAGGATATGTGACTAATTTTTTTTTGGTCCACAATATTCTAAGCCCTTGACTGTTAACATGGGAGCTCAGAAGCTTCAGTTGTCTTCTTGAGTGTTTGGTCCATGAGCATTCAGTTCTAGTGGCCAATATAAAACTCTCCATCTTTGTCATTATTACTTGAAGTATACAGGATTACTGGATCAACAGAATATCATGTTACGTAGCAAATCTATTGCAGAATGTCACTCTTATCATAGCCATAGGACTCTTGATCCTTCACTAGTTCCCCTGCCTCATGTAATTTCATGTCCAGACTGTCTTTTCATGTCCTGTGTTCCTCATCATGTTGGTCGGCCTCTGCCTCATTTTCCAGGAATTGTGCCTGGTGTTCTTTCTACACTGCTTGGATTTATGAGCCAGTTTTCTTTGATATTCAGATGCATTTATTGGCTTTCATGATTAGTATCTTGGCAATGTAAACAATTCATCGTTTATTACCAGCACGCCAAAATTATGGCGAAGGGGTGCGGACACAATTCGCAGTTCTGCATCCCGCATTTGAATCATAGTTGTGTGTGCTTTGGAAGCAGACCGCCTTGCACTGTTTTTCATACAATGATATGAGTGCCAGTCATTCAGAAAGCAGTGGCAAAGTACTGACATAAACTTTCCAAGAAATCAGTCAAAAAATGCCGGGGACGACTGCGACAACCTGTAAAGGATATACAACTAACTTTATTACCAACAGGAAGTTTATGGAAACATGGAGAAAGACTAAAACAACTGCTAATTAACTACAAGGATTCATTGATTTGTGCCTGCACAAAATAGAGGGAGAAATGGTATGATAGGATCACCAATTTATTGCTCGTGGAGAGAACTAACAAATACCAGATAATCCAGAGGTGAGAAAAAGACACTGGTTCAGGGTAGGACACATTGAGAAATCCTGATAATAGTATAACCAGAAAGTTCCTTTTCTGTAACCCACATTGCCCAGTAAAATAGAAGCAGACCTAACAACACACGGGGAAGAGAATTGGAGGCCGATGAGTAACATAGGGAGGACAATGAGGGAGTTGAAAGAGATAAAAAAGGATAGAATGGCTTAGCATGAGTTAGTTGAGGGTCTTTGCTCCATTAGTGGATAAAGGAGAAGAAGGAGGAGATGTCTGCATACTCTTGTATTGTTAAAATGTCATTGAATATCTTTGATAGTCACAACCTGGCATGCCGATTGCAACACATGGTCATTATCCAACCCCTCAGGCCGGTCCTGTGCCGTTTGGAACGTCTGCCTACCCCAGCAGTGCTACCATGACACAGACTTTTGGCCAGATGAATATTCTTGTGAGTTAAATTGTATGATGTTGTTTGTTGTATGTTAACTCTTTCTGTCTCAGATGGTTGTTTTACATTAATAACAACTCTTGGATTGACAGCATTGAAGTAATGACATTCTGGGATTTAAGGAGTGAAAGTAATAACAGTGATTGCATGTATTAAAGTAATAACTGTATGTAATGGTAAGAGTTGAAGTAATGACATTCTGAGTTTGAAGGGTTTGAGCTAAACAAGACAATGAAGTTTATGCAAGAGACAGATATTGCAGATATAGACAGTCAATTTCAAGGGAACGAAAGAAGAAGAATGGTTTCAAGCAATGACAGTCTGAGATTGAAGGAGTTAAATGATTAAAAGTAATGACTGAAAGTAATGACCTTCATGGGTGACTAGGTCAGTATCACGCTGACTGCCATTATTTCCCAAGACATTTCTTCTTATGCATTTTAGGCTGGATCGACCTGAAAGCTAAGGTCAATTTTATGCAGAATCGACCTGAAAGCTAAGGTCAATTTTAAAAATCAGATTTTGTGCAGAATTGAACTCTGCCAGGCTAGCAGTTAACCAGTATTGCATCATGACTCCCATACCTCTCTTATGTTACCACATCTGTTGGTCCTGTTTAGTTTAGAATAGTTAATGATCACCTGCTGTAGGAGGATGGTTGCAAACTCTGGATATAAAAATTTATTCTTTAGATATCATTTTGCTATAATAATACACATCTTATTGAGAAATGTGTACACAAAGAGTGTTGTTATACTGTGAAATGGCCTTCTTGTTAAAAATATATGTAAATAAATTGTTTTTATAGTGGCAAAAATGTCTTAGCATGAATATCTTTGTGTACTTTTGAACAATATTATTATACTAGTATGTACGGTTTTAACACAAAACCTGCACAACCTGTATTGTTATCTTGTGAATTAGTCTTATGGTGAAATCTGTGTGCTAATTGTGTTGTTACACTGTGGAATCAAGTATAATGTGTGTGCTAATTGTGTTGTTACACTGTGGAATCAAGTATAATGTGTATGTTAATTGTGTTGTTACACTATGGAATCAAGTCTAATGTGTGTGCTAATTGTGTTGTTACTCTGTGGAATCAAGTCAAATCTGCGTGCTAATTGTGTTGTTACACTGTGGAATCAATCTAATCTGCGTGCTAATTGTGTTGTTACACTATGGAATCAAGTCTAATCTGTGCTAATTGTTAGTTAGTTAGTTAGTCGACAGATCATCCTCGTTGCACATCGAACCATTCAGTCCATAAGTGCTCGGATCCCCTCCTCAGCAAATCCCGCAGCGTGTAGCGGCTAACGACGCCAGTTCTGTGTTGGTTTATCAATCTTCTTTGGCTTCCTGCGTAGTGTTCTTGTTTGGCCACCCCTCTTTTAATTTGCTGCTCCCGCAGTCTGGCCATTGTTGTAGATTCACAGTCATCACTTGGTTCTCGCAAAAGTCTCACTTCTCGTAGAGCATTCAGAATGTCAGCCTGGTCCATGGCGCGTCCGCCCTCCACAGTAGCCTCACCTGCGAGCTTGTCAGCCCGCTCATTTCCTTGTACTCCCGCATGACCTGGCACGAAGATGAAACTAATCTTTGCCAGCCGAGACCGCTTCAGAGGCAGCAACCATTCTCTTCGGATCGACCCCTCCTCTATCCTCTTGATCATGTTCATTGAGTCGCTAAGGAAACAAGTCCTAGTGAATGTCTGTGTCTCGAGCCATGTTATTGCTTTACTTACTGCCATGACTTCCATGGTCAGGCTACTTGTGGTTTCAGTGAAAGCACCAGAGTCCTCCTTCACAATTCTCCCTCCGGCCCGAGCTGTAAAGGCCCATGAGCTTCTCACATGTCGGACGACCGACCCATCTGTGTAGATGACCGCGTCACCGTCTAGCGAATTCTCGAAAATCAACGCTTGTACTTAGCCTCAACAGCAGCCGGATTTTCTTGTCTGCATTTTCTATCTAGTTGGATGCAAACTGAAAAGGATGTGCAGAAGTCTGTTGGCACTTGCACCCACTCCTTGCCAGGTTCTAAGTCCTCAAGTGAACACACCTGTTGAAGAATGTCTTCGGCTTGACCCATCCACGACCAGTCCTCTTTTTAACCTGCTGCCCTTCACCTTCCTAATTTCACTATGCAGTGGATGTTGTGTGTTTGCGTTAATTCTGAGGTAGGCGCGTGCCCTGCAAACTTGTATTCTCTCTTCAATGGTTGGAAAATCAAGAAGGTAGCGCATCGCCCTGCATGCTGTATCTCTTGTACATCCAAGAATAATGCGCATAGCTTCATTCTGTATCCTTTCCATCCTTTCTATCTGCTTATGGCTGAGAGTCAGGATTGCCATTGCATACTCCAAAACAGACATGACCAGCCCCTCGTACAGAAGACATAGATGGCACTGCTCACAGTTTGCTGCTGCCATCACCCGCATCGCTGCCAAACCCCGCTTGGCCTTTGTTATCACCTGGTCTATGTGCACATTATAAGCAAGGCTTCGATCAAACCGTATCCCCAGGTAATTCATTGCCTGCGTTCTTTCCACCATCTCTGAACACAGCATTACAGTTGGTGTTGGATTGTTGACAATATGATTATTCAACGAGAACCAAGTCACTGTTGCCTTTGTTGGGTTGACCATTGCCCCAGCTTCATCACACCAAGTACTTATGCGATTGAGTTCGGTTTGTAGTCCCACAGCAACCTCCTCTCTATCCTTACCCTGACGATACACTAAAACATCATCGGCATACGACAATGTCCTGCCAGGTCCAGTGATCTGCTCACTGGTGATTCTCACTGTGTAGGCGTTGAACAGTACCGGAGATAATGGTGATCCCTGTGGTAGGCCAGGATATATTGTTGTTGGTTCCGAAGTCCAACTGCCACATCTAAAAACTACTTTCCGTTGGTAGAGGGCTGCAGCGATCCACTAAGGAGGAATGGACTTACGTTTAGTTCAAGAAGCTGAAACATTAAAAAATCCAGTGGTACTCTGTTGTATGCGTCCTCAAGATCAATTGCTGCAGCAACGGTTTCAGTGCCTGAGTGGAAACCTTCATAGACATCATGGGCAAAGACTGCTGCATTGGTCCAGGTTTCTCTTTTTGGACGGTACCCACCCAGGGTAGGTGGGAAAACACCTTGCCTCTCTAGTTGGCTTGATATTTTCCTGGCAATTACCTTCTCTAGCAGCTTGCCTATTGTATTCTGCATGGTTATAATTCGATATCCCTGAATTTTTTTGTGGTCTTTGTCAGGCTTCGGCAAGGGAATCAGATAGCTGTGTAACCATTCCTCCTTGATGCTAGCACTCCCTATACTGTTGTTGTACATGTCTGCTAGTTTCTCTAGCTCATTGTCGGTACACCTATTTATGTCGTCGTATCTTATGCCATCAGGACCTGGAGCACTGTTTTTTGATCGTCGAAGCACAGCCTTGATTTCTTTCATTGTCACTGTGTCTTCCTCCGAAGTGTTCTGGGCCTTGCATCTGTCTGAGGTGACCTCCTTGGCCAGATTTCGGCCTCCCATGTCTGTCTGGTTGCCCTGCTCAAGGTAGCGTTCAAAGAGGGCTTTGCCCTTGTCCTCGTCAGTCCTCTGCCAGGTGAGGTCAGCACCTTGGAAGTCTGAAATGCTCTTATTCTTGACTACACCACTCATGCTTTTATGTAGTCGCCAGAACAATTTCAGTGACTTGTCTGTGCTTACTCTTTGACACACCTCTGCCCATTTTTCGCTTTTAACCACCTTGACCAGTTTTTTGAAATAGCTTACTTTTGTGTGCATCTCTCTTTCTAAGTGCAAGCAGGGACTAGGATGACCAGCTCTGTTCTTCTTGGCATTTTGCCATCTCCTTACAGCACTACGCTTATCCACCCAAGCCTTCTCCACCTCGAAACTCCACCACGGTGGCTGCTCCCAGCTTTTTTTCCTGCCCTGAAACGTTCTGCGCTTGTCACGTCTTATTTTACTCACCACATCTTACCCTGTACTGTCATACTGGAACGTCTTTACCTTTAGCTTGTGCTGCCTGGTTCTGCCTTTCTCCACCAATATGCTGCACTGGGTGGTGGTCGCTGCCATGGTGTCCTAGGACACCCCATCTACACACTGTAGTGAGTGAAGGTGAAACTAGCGCCAGATCAATTAGCACTGTCCTCATCGCCTGGACGGCTTGCTGTTCCTGGTGACACAGCCACTGTTAATACAAACCAGGTCGATGGTTTCCAGTGCAGTCTCGAGCTCCTCCCCTTGTGTATTGGAGGAAGTGTTTCCCCATGCTCTGCCTTTAGCGTTGAAGTCACCACAGAAAATAACATTTCTCTCGTGGCCTAATATGCCACTTAAGCACTGCCACTTCTGGGCGTCCATACTCGCATTGCGGGCATAAACATTAACCAACACGAATGGTATACTGGAATGAACTCTCAACGCCTGTATTTGTATATCGTCACTGTCCCAACTGGACATGTCTAGCTCTGACGCCACCATGCTGTCGCGAACGAGAATCGCCGTTCCCAGATGTCGTCTGTTGTAGAAACATTTGAAGCCGGCAATTCGGAGTAGCTGATCGCCCAGTCTCGTCTCCTGGAGTGCTACAATGTCGTTCCTGTAAACTAGGGTTTCTAAAATAGAGCCCCGTTGTTTTACACTGGCACAGTTCCAATATAGAATACAGATGTTCCTGAGTCCTAGACGGTGACACTTGAGTCTAAAACGCCTCAAACCACCGCGCTTACCTTGCTTCTTTGTCCCTGCGCGGCTACCACGCCGCTTCGTTATGTTGACTGCTGACCGCTCGGAAAAAACACGTTCTTCCGCCATGTTGAAAAAACGTAAACACAGACTGCTGTTGAACCACACACGCTGCTGAAAATTCACTCAAGGATGGCTTCGCTCGATGCACGAACTCCGTAGCACCCGACGCAGATTTTGAGTAGAAACTCCTGGTTTTACATCCTGGCACACCAATTACACGCAAGAGATGAATAAATCCATCCCCTACGCGAAAAAGTTAACGAACACAAAACAACACGACCGTCCGTCGCCATCTTGAAACTGGAAGCCCAGATCAAAATTGTCAGAAGTCTATGCTAAAATGTGCTAATTGTGTTGTTACACTGTGGAATCAAATCTAATCTGTGTGCTAATTGTGTTGTTACACTATGGAATCAAGTGTAATCTTTGTGCTAATTGTGTTGTTACACTGTGGAATCAAGTTTAATGTTTGTGTTAATTGTGTTGTTACACTGGAATCAAGTCTAATCTGCGTGCTAATTGTGTTGTTACATGGTGGAATCAAGTATAATCTCTGTGCTAATTGTGTTAGTCTCTGCCCCTGGCCAAGGGGTTAACGTTGTTTGTAATCCTGTATATCCACATGGGGAAAACAGCTGCACGAGATTTGGCAGCGGACTGCGCCGCGCTGGTAACTTACTGGGGCATGTGAGCCGGTCGTTCAGAAAGCAATGGCAAGCTACTGAACGTAAAAACTTGCCTAGTACATCAACAGCAGCTGAAAAATGCTGGTGTTGACTGCAACGTCCTGTAAGGGATATGCAACATTTAAAAAAAAATTGTGTTATTACAGTGTGGAATCGAGTCTAATCTGTGTGCTAATTGTGTTGTTGTATTAGGAGGTTTAGTCTCAACAGGAACCATGTCTGATCTGTGTATCATGTTGCAAATAAAGTATATTGTGAAATCTGTTCTCTGTACATCTATCACCATACTGCTTCTTATAGACCATGTCATGTGGCATTGGTGATTATGTCTGTCCACATCATTCTGTTTCATGTACTGCCAAACATTTCTGATACCGATGTTCCTCTATCTGCCTCCTCCTGCCTTACTACCCCTCCAATTTTCCCATTGTTATCACATACCCCTGCTTTCCACTTCTCATTAAATGCCCAGAGAATGCACACTTGTCTTTTTTCTGATGTTAGTAACCAGTTCTTTTTGTGAGTTAACTTCTTTCAGGATATCTTCCTTGCTCTTTTTATCCATCCATGATGTCCATCATTCATCTGTAAAACCATATTTTGCAGCTTCCACTATAATATAAAAGTTGTTTTAGCCACTGAGTTAAGTTTATGAAGTATCACATTGTTGTTAATGAATGTCTTTCTTGCAGGATTCACCTAAAGTGCTGAACTTGTTGAATGAGAGACAACTGATGCCTCCTGATGGTATAGAGACAGTATACCCCAAACTACCACCACAATTCAAGAACGTATGTTGTAACCCAGAGTGAGTTTCACAGTATTTTTTTCCTCGCCTGTTGATTCACTGGAATGTGTTCAATCCTGTCTGTGCGTTCCATGTTGGTGATTCTGTTATACCATATTAGTCCCTCTATTTTGCTTAAGCACAGATTAATAAATGTTTGTGCGTGGCGCGACACTGTGAGCTGTGAGTTTCATGTGAAATGCTTTTGAATCTGCCCGAGGTTTTTTGGAACGTGACTGCATGTTCGGAGTGATGGTAGATGGCTATGTTCCAGAGTTGACCGGCTTTTGCCTTATGCAGAAATGCGTGGCTGCTGGGCTTCTGGTTGACTGCCACTGCCACCGACGATGAACTGTATTTTGTGGACTGTGGGTGAACATCTAGGAAACATCCAGATGGGAAAATGACTGCCGATTCCATCAGATATGAACTGGGTGTTTCGTTGGGGACTGGTGTGTTGACATTCTGGCGGCGGCATTATGCACAGTGTATCTGTGCGGGCTGTTGTTTGTCGAGACTCCTTTTCTACTTTTCACACTGGGCAGTGGGGAGCATTTTGTGCGATATTCACTGGCACAGGAACGGAGCCTAATGGGGACAACCCGTTGCTATGAGGTTGGAACTACGACTAACTAACTAATATATTTCTTCTGCATGTTTCTGATCCATACAGTAGTGCTAATTTGACATTGGAGTTAAATATTTTAAGTTTGTTCCGAGATTTAATTTATTTTGAATTCCATTAGTTTCTTAGTGTTATGAAGGCTCCTCATGCTTTTTGTATTCTTATTTTTATAACTCTGTCCTCTACCACAACTTTTTAAATATTTCTTCCTAAATATGTCTGGGGGAACTTTTGGGACACCTATTCAGAAGTTCCCCAAAGTGTTAAGTCTCTTTATCTTGCCAAAACAATTTTATCCTATAATTTTGATCTCGTTAAGTAATGTTTTCTTAAGTTTGTTTTATATTTCTTTGTTTTCTTCTGTCATTATATTCCTATTATTTGTCTATACAATGACATTTTGACAGTTGTTCTGCTTTGCTTGTCATTGTTTATTTATACTTGGTGTAAGGCGGGTTAAATATTGCTTATCATTGCCATCATTTTTATAATAATGTAATAATGCACATACGGCTGTAAACCCTGGACAATTAGTAAACAGGTGAAAAAATCCATGGAAGCCTTGGAGATATCGTTTTATAAAAATAAAATGCTGAAAATTAATTGGACAGCCCAAATGAGCCATCTGGACAACTTTTCACAAACATCAGAGAGAAGCAGTCATCAATTTTGGCCACATTATGAGAAGATAAAATCTGCAACATGTGACAATTGGAAAGAGCAATAGAGGAAGATAACGTTAGAACATTTGTGACAATCTTGTGTCATGGCACAGAATGGAGTCACCACACGAATTGATCCATGATCTCAGAGATCGCAATTTGTGGAGAAGCATGATCGCTGACACTAGCTGGCAAGGCACCGGATGATGCTGATGATCTTGATGAATAATGATCATCACATACTTGCTAGTTATCTATTGCTTACATTTATAAGAGAAACTAATTGATCTATTCCTTTCCCAAATGTTGAGATCTTTAGTTGATGATGTCCCTGTTATTTATGTTTGCAGTATATTTAGATCTACCTTGAATGCTGTACCACAGACATCTTCACTACTCAGCAAATCCAGGTTGCCTCTAGGAATTCTGATCCATCCTTTTAAAGATTTGTCAGTAAGTAACATTAAATATTCTAAGCTGCCGTTATATCATTTCAGGTTATAAGCAAATGGAAACATCTTAGACTGCTGCTTGCTTCAAATCAGAGCACAGATTTCTTTCTGAAAGTTAGTTGCATATCCTTTACAGGACGTCAAGTCAACCTCATCATGTTTTGGCATTTCGTGATTATTTGGCAAGTTTATGTTCAGTATAGTTTGCCGTTGCTTTCTGAATGATCGGCATTTCTACCTTAGTATGTGAAACCAACGCAAAGCCAGCATTTTTCTGAATGAGTCATACATAATTTAAAAGCAAACATGCAGAAATATTAGGTCAAGACCACACTAATATGACACATTTACTGGTTCATAAGGTCAAGTTGTGAGTCAGGAAGTTTATTCGGCACATTCATTTGATTGTGAAGTAGGCCCTTTGCAGAACATTTCTTATCATGCCCTGCGCCAGTTCCCCTGCCTGACACATTGTCATGTCCAAGATATCTGAAATGCCCAGTGAGATCTTTGTGCTGGTCAACCCTGTCCCTTCTAGGAACCTTACCTTCCATGACTGTTGTGTCTAAGCCACTGTAACATTTAATATGGCCATGAAGTGTTCAGTTCCCATGACAGGATGCTGTTGATGAGCCACCCTCTAAAATGTTATCCTGTGTATGTGAATACTTCTTCTCCATGTGCAGTATTCTCATAATGTTTCTTTGATATTTAAGCTCAAAAGCACTGTTTATTTTGTAATTGATTGTGAAATGCTTCATAAATCATATGTAAATATTGCCACAGGAAGATGCATGTTCTAAAAATGTTTAGTTTGATTTGCTTTCTGTCATTGTGTCTGGGGCTCTTTCTGCTGTTTAATCCCTGCATTTTAATTCAGTATTTGAGGCTCTGTGGTGAAGGGGTTACGGGCACAGTTTGTAATCCCGCATACCGCGTTCAGTACACATCTGCAGCCAATTTGGCAGCAGACCGCCTTGCGTTGGTTTTTTTTTATAAACTGGTATGGGTGTCGGTTGTTCAGAAAGCAATGGCAAACTTGCCAAGAGATCATAAACAGCCAAACAATGCTGGGGTTGAATGTGATGTCCTGTAAAGGATATGCAACAAACTTATTTTGTAATTGCGAGCTCAAAAAACTTTTTACAATCACTACATTATTATGCTTCCTTTTATACTATCCATAACATTTGTAGTTTTCTGTACAGTCATACATGATCAGTATGAGTTAAAATACAGTAAGTAAAGAACCTTTGTGCAGCCTTGTGGTGCATTGGGCATCTGGTACTAGACATATTTTCATAGACCAATTGGCACACACTATGGGTGATGTGGTCAGTATCATGCTTGATGCCACTACTTTTCCTAAATTTTCTGGTACCTATTGTTACGCTAGGTCAGTCTAGGATTCCAGGTCAATTACAAAAATCCACCCTGGCGCAGATTTGAAACAGTGACCACCAGACTGGCAGGCAAACATCTTACCGTTAGGCTACCACACCTCCCTCATAACATAATGGAATGAGCTAAGAATGTTCAGTATTATTATTATATAATGCAAGCTAACAAGAGGGATGGCTATTAAAGATTAAACAAAGAAAATTTAAATATTTTGGTCACTTGAAACGTCACAAAAGTTTGGGGAGAACAATAATGGAAGGGTAAAAGCCTGGGAACTGAGGAAGAGGAAGGCCAAAGAGAAGATGGGTGCAGGATGTGGCGGATAATCTCCAGATGGGTGTATCGGATGTGGGACATCTTGCTTATGACCGAGAAGTTTTCCAGAAGGTTGTTATGGGAGCGAGGTTCTGCAAAGGACATGCTACTGAATGGATGAATGAGCTAAGTACATTAAATATATGCAATAAAGATGTGAACCCCCCATGCTTCAGTATACAGTTTTCTGTTTCACATTCTTCTGACAGCAGTTGCCCGTCATCCAGTCCAGTGTGATTGTCAGATGTCGGGCCTGTAGGTCATACATCAATCCATTTGTCACATTTATTGATCAGAGGAAGTGGAAGTGCAACTTATGCTTCAGGACAAATGATTGTAAGTTTGTCATAATTAAAGACCCTGGATATTTAGAAAGTAACGTGTGATTGATTGTAGTTGTCAAGTTCATAATCATTGGATACAGTGAATGTATAAAATGTAAATTACAAATGGTATTTATTTTTGTTAATATACATTGTAATTATAGCTGTACCTAAGAGAGACCAGAAGCATTTAAATACAAAGAATTTCATACATTCAACATCAAACCATGTCACCAAACTTCTACTCAGAGTTATAATGTAAGACTAAGTTTTCACTCTTGAATCTGATGCACTGGCATTCAGGTTGTCAGAATCTTGATCATGAAAAGGGCAGGTATCAATCAGAGTTAGGTTGGTATGAAGACTTTTCTCTTAGCCAGGTAACAAAGTACCATCTCCATGGGCACTATGTTTCTGAGCTCTCATTACCCTCTCCAAGCTTGCAAACAGGAGAGGGAGCGGCAAGGGCGAAGACCAGTGCAGGGACTTCACATTGCAGGGACTTCACATTTCTAGAGAGAGATATTAGGATGTATCCAGGTCATTATCTGCCACAGCACATACGGACTGGGAGATACTAAGCCTAGGTTGGTCATGTTTCCGCCACAGGTTTTAGATATTGCAGTGTCATAAACCTAACATTCTGGCTGTGCTTACACATTCCTTAGAAAATTGTCATAGTTTCCCCTTGACTTCCACATTCACAGTAATAGATTTGCATAGTATAAATATTTTATTGTGCATAGTTTTTTTCTAATTATTTTGAAATGTGACATGGTAATGGCCAAGTACTACTTACATACATATCACTGAGACTAATGTAGGATTTATCATCTGAATGCACAACTCTTGTGTTCCAGTGCCTGATGAGTTCTCTTTTGACCCAGTTAGCAAATCATATGGTGATCCTCAGCGGCGGCCAGAAGTGAGGTCAGCAACAATTGAATTTATTGCTCCATCAGAATACATGGTAAATAGAGTTACTTTCCGTTTGTCTGTCCTCACTTATTTATACACAGATGTACAGGACCCTTTCACACACCTTCGATGCTCAACGCCTAGAGGAAAGGCGAGACGCACATATAATCAGATTACTACTGGTACTATTGGGGTTGGAACTCTTCGCTGGCTTCTGAGGATGGAGACGGAGCGCTTATGGGAATGCCCCGAATGCTGTGATGTCGACTCCTAAATTAATCAATCAATCAATCAATCAATCACACACCTTAAGGCACATTGGGCATATGGTGCTAGACCCATATTTGCATTGACCAATCGGCTCTGGGTGGGTGATAGGGTCAGTATCATTCTGGCCAGATTTACTTCTCAAGACATTTCTTGGTACCCGATATAAGCTGGTTCGACATGGAAGCCCAGGTCAATTTTAAAAAAATTAACGTTGAGGCGGAATCGAACACAATGATCACTGGGCCGGCAGGCTAGCGTCTAGCCAGTATGCTACTACTACTCCTATTCCTCTCTTCTACTACCACATAATGGTATCTGTTGGTTCTGTTGTAGTTTGGTATGGTTAATGATTCCCAGGGGTGGGAGAATGGTTTTAAACCCTGGATATATGAAACTATTGGTGGCCTTTTGCTATATCACATAGCCACTGGAGTCACCTCTTGGGAGGGTTAATCACCATGTTTGAATGACTATGTGAATTTGGAGCAAGGGATGGAGAAAATGCATTGTGAAGACAATATGTTTGTAGGGAGGAGCACTTTGGCACTAGTTGAGAGGTGCATTTCTGCCTAAGTAGGGAGCTGTATTTTGACAGTGTACTAACCAGGAGCTGTGTTTTGACATGACACTAGTCAGGAGCTGTGCAACTCGCAAAGAGAACTGGTTATTCACAACAGAAGAAGACAGTCCAAATTCTTTCAGCATGTTATCAGAAGAGGCACCTCTGGAGTAGGTTCGCCTGATGGCGAGGGACACTGTTAATAGGGAAAGCTAACCCACATGCAAAACTCAGTCCATCACTTCTGTAAATAGTGTGTATGGAAGGACTAGGCTTGAGTTCAAAGCGAGCGAGCGAAAAAAAAAATTCAGAAAAGGAAAGCTAGAGTATGTCATCACAATGGGAAGGTTGGAGGGAAAGAGATGCAAGGGGAGACCAAGAGAAAAGATGGTGGACAGTTTGGTATCAGAAATGATTGGTAACACAAGAAAGAAGGCTGTGGAAAGACACGATCACCAATGCCACATGACACGGACAGATAGAAACAGAAGAAAACATAATTCTTAATCCTCTAATCTATTCATGGAATTCTTAGCAATCTATTGAGCAGAGTTCAATTATCTATTCTTTTGCTGTCCATTATCCTCAATTGGAGCATAGATCCTCAACCAACTTACACCAAACTGTCCTATCTTTTTCTTTCTGTTCTCCTGCAGCTCCCTTCATGTCCTCCCCATATTATTAATCTCTGTCTCTAAGTTCATTCTCTGTGTATTGTTAGGTCTTCCTCTATTTTGTTTGCCCTGTGGGTTCCAGATGGAGGACTTTCTAGTTATACTATCATCATGTTTTCTCTTGCCAACTCCCCCCCCTCTTGATTTGCTTGAATCTGCCTAGTACTCTCCCTAAGTTCTGTATGAGTGATTCTCTTATGTCATTTTAGTCCTCTTATACTGTGTAGTAATTATCTTTAATGTCTTTCTATTCTTTTGAGCTGAAAATATCACAAACCAGGTCCAGATTTCACACTCTTGAGGCATCAGTTCATGGTGTGGCCTATCCACAGATTGAATCCCCATTCTGGCCAACATTCCAAGGATCTCCATGCATCTCCACAGATGTGAAGTTTTGCCCACCATATGGTTTCTGAGCTGGGAGAAGGGAAGAAGAGCGTATCAACACAATTCCCAAGGAGATGGTACTTTAGTGCTGGGTCAAAAGGAACATCTCTACAGCCATATATCTGATAGGTGCAAGCTCTTTCAGGGCTCAGACGATGTGACCATCAATGCCTCAAAGCTGACACCAAGTCTTTCAGACGATTCATAACCAACCAGCCTTTATTCTTGGAGTTGAATACTACTGATCTTAACAGATGATAGTTTGCTACATTGTGTTTCAAAAAAGGCATAATAACTAAATCCATGGCAGGGACCAGGGATGGAGTTATACCTCTCCGTAGTACAAAACCTGGGCTGAATTGTAGAGAGCATGTGTTGCCCTTGCAGCATGTTCCCTCTCTCGACCTGCCTAGTTTACTCCAGAGGAAAAAGGATTACACCGATACACCTGGAACATGACAAGCTGCAGAAGCTGCCAGATCAGCAAAGCAATGTTCTGTCTGCCTGCCTGTTAGATCTTTGATCCTAAACCAGTTGCCAACCAAGTTGAGCTGTCTAATTATGGACTTAATCATGGTATTCAGTGAAAAGTATTTAAATCCCTCACCATCAGTCAAGCCTGTATTGATATCTTTCACATAGCTCAGACCACCTCAGCCTGCAGTCTACCTGTTTTTGTTGGATGTGTCTTTCAACGCAGTGGAAACAGGTAACAGTTGTCTTCTTGTATTTTCTTGTTTAGTTATGTTTCTTTGATTTTTGTGAGGTAGAGTGTGACGGTAGCCAAGAATTAGGAGGCTATAATTTTTATTAATGAAAATTAAGATACAGTAGGTGATTTTGAAAACTGTATAACTGATAATTATCTGACAATTATACCCTGTTTACTCTCAACGAAAGAAACAAAAAAAGGTAGCTAGGTTTTGAGAAAATTCTATTATTCAAGATCACACACACAAAGAAATGACATTTAACTGTTTGTACTTTTCTACTTGAATGTGTGTCATCTTTGTGAGGGGAAGAATCTACGCATGGATTGATAGGGAGTATTACCTTGGGTGGAATCTGTCTAGAGAAAGTCAACCTTTATAAAAACACACAGAATGGAACTCTGTGGGGAAGTATACCTTTCACTAATGCATGGATGGAATCTGTTTAGAAGAAATACACCTTACACAAATGTAAGGATGGAATATGTGTAGAGAAAGTAAACCTACACAAATGAATGGATGAAATTTGTCTATGGGAAGTAAAGCTTACACAAATGTAAGAATGGAATATGTGTAGAGAAAGTAAACCTACACAAATGAATGGATGAAATTTGTCTATGGGAAGTAAAGCTTACACAAATGTAGATGGAATATGGATATGTGTAGAGAAGTAAACCTACGCAAATGTAAGGATGGAATATGTGTAGAGAAAATAAACCTACACAAATGAAGGGATGAAATATGTCTATGGGAAGTAAAGCTTACACAAATGTAAGGATAGAATATGTATAGAGAAAGTAAACCTACACCAATAAATGGATGAAATATGTCTATGGGAAGTAAAGCTTACACAAATGCATTCAGGTTTCATACAAACTTCTGAGAGACAGCGGTGTACAACTAAGTTTGACAAACCATTGAAAGAGGAATGAAGAATAAGCTGAAGATGTTAAATTATTTAGTTGTATATTTTGTTACATTAATCATGTGTTATTTGCCAATTACTGATCTTCCTGTCTTTGACCCAATTATATATATTGTTACTCTCATAAATCTAAATATAAACCAGCATTTTCCCACCAGATGCTAATTTTAAAATATAAAATTTAAATATTGTCAGGATATTTACACCATTTCTGTCATGTTCTGCTGGAGGAGCTGGATAGATTGCCTGGCGATGCCCGAACAGCTGTGGGGTTTTTATGTTATGACAAATCACTATACTATTTCAACCTGGCAAATAGTCTGTCTCGGCCACAAATGCTGTGTGTTCCAGAAATAGAAGGTGAGTCTTGTTAGGAGCCCGCTTAATTTGTAAGTTGATTGTTGATCTCTCACATACAACAAAGAATCAGTCTGGATATCACTTCTGCAGTGTACATTTAGTAGATTGACAAATGATAAACTCAGACATCGTACGCAAGAGCCAGTCACAATTTGTTTCTCCTCGATTGCTCACTTTGAACTCAAGCATAGTCCTAAACATGTTACTACTTCCAGTGCACTGGACTGATTTTTGCATGTGGATTAGCTTTCCCTATTACCAGTGTCCCTCGCCATCAAGTGAACCCAATCCGACTTCAGAGGTACTTGTAATTTACATCCCAAGTCAAAGACGAGAAATCAACATTTTAGTACAACTGACTGATGTAGGGGTTGAACCCACTACCACAGCATCAGCACACTGAATGTTTAAAAACGATGGCTCATATCCATCCAGCCACGCTGACCTCTAGTTAGAATTATAACACATCAGCACACTGGATGTTTAAAAACAATGGCTCATATCCATCCAGCCACGCTGATCTCTAGTCAGAATTATAACAACAATAGCCTCTTTCAGTCATATATGGCTGTGGGTTGATGTGTCCGATGGGCAGGAAGCTTCTGACCGTACAACCCAGCATTCATTTGGACAGTTTCTTTCCTTCTCTGCTTGTGGAAGTAGTCACTTATCATCAAGGTTGAGGTGATTTCATCCAGTGCATCTCCATAGCCCATAATACTCACCACTTTTACATATTACCACTTGTCACTAAAATACATGTAGGGAGTCTCCATGGTGAAGTGGTCAAACTGTCTGTCTCGCGCTCCAAAGGTTGTGGGACCAAGTCCAGGTTACGTCTTTCGATTCGTGAGTGAATTTTTCTCGGAGACTCCTGGAGATTGTCACTGGAGCTAAGGAGCTCATGCTGTCGTGACACTTTCGGCAGGCCACCTTGCAGAAACAGACCAAGCCATATGGGATCAAACCAGATGCAATGAAGTTGATCCTCTCGACATTTAAGACTTTATTAAGACTGAAATACATGTCCCTGCTAAGCTTGATGTCGTTTAAATAGACTTTCTTTACATGTACTTTGGTATCAATTCAATACACCATTATGTAATGAGAGGAAATGCACGCAAACTGTCTGTGTATTTGACCAGAAGTGTTAACACACAACTGGTGTTGTCAGCATCTACTCGCTGAAGGAGACACTGAGGAGGGGATCTGAGCACTTATGGACTGGATGGTTCAATGTGCAGTGGGGATAATCTGTTGAGCATGTTGTGAGGAAGCTGGGGTAATGTAGTGGCTAAACTGCCGGCCCAGTGGACATGTGTTTGACTTTGCATTGATAGCTCCCATGTCGACCCAACCTGAAAAGTCTTGAGAAGTAAAGACAGACGATGTGATATTGACCATGTCACACCTGGTGTCAGAAAAAGTATGGGTCCAACACCATATACCAGGCACGTAGAAGGGTCCTTTGTTATATACTATTCTAATCTGTTATGATCCCAGTCAGTTTGCTGCTTTTTTTTTTTTTAATGTTGCATATCACTTGCAGGCCGTTGCAGTCAACACCAGCATGTTTCAGCTGCTGTTGATGCACTAGGCATGATTTTATGTTCAGTAGTTTGCCATTGCTTTCTGAACGACCGGCTCCCATACCAGCACGTTATAACACAATGCGACACGGTCTGCTGCACAAATCGGTCGCGGCTGCGTTTTGAATGCCTGGTACCCGACTCACGAACCGCGTCCACAAGCCATTGGCCACGGAGTATGCTGCTAGGACATGTAATATACATACCTTTGTATTTTTGATTTAGGAGAATTACTGACTGACTGACTGACTGACTGACTGACTGACTGACTGACTGACTGGCTGGCTGGCTGGCTGGCTGGCTGACATCTTGCCATCAGACAATAGTTTGTTACACCATGCTTCAAAAAAGGCACGACGACTGTGCCTCTCATAGCACAAAGCGTGGGCTCAATTGTAGAGACCATGTATTGCACATGCTGCATGATCTCTCTCTCTCTCTGCCTGTCTAGCTTACTCCAGAGGAAAGGTAACACCAATGCATCTGAAACAAAACAAGCTGCAGAAGCCACCAGATCAGCAAAGCAATGCTCTAACTGTCCACCTGTCAGAGCTGAGATCCGAGACCAGTTACCAACCAAGGCTTAGGATGTGGTCTGCCCTGGTTGCATTTCCTCGCACCAGGATAAGACTTGTACCCTCCCAATTGCGCTCCTCTGCCCGAAGCCATTGGCACAATGTGGGGTGTCGGGTTTGGTAAGCGCAGCCCAACATTTCTTCTTCTTCTTCTTCTTCGTTCATCCGGAGTTTTTTTTCGGATGTGATTGCGTTGTGCCTGTTTACAGCAGAGCTGCGTTCTTGCGCCGTTAGGCCGACACATCCGACTTCTGCGGGCATTTGTTGACCGGGTTAACCTTCCCGGGGGTTTCTTAGGACGTTTGACTCTCACTGTTGTGGTGTTATCTCCCATCCTAGCTGGCCCATATAGAACAGCCAAAGACATCCTGGTCAGCCCTCAAGGGAAGGCAGGGGCAGACCATGGGCATTCCCCGCCATCCAAGGAGGCTTCCATACTTGCAGAGCCAACACACAGCGCTCTGGTACTGGGCTCACCCAAGGAATCGTCACGTCCTGCACATGGCTGCTTAGCCTCACTTCCGTATATTGGGCCTTCCGTTCACCATAGGCTGTTCTTCCGGAAACCAGAAGAATGCAGTGTGCAGATGACATCCACACAGTGAGCTTTCGATTCGGACTTTCCGCACAATGGATTTGCTATCCGAGCAATATTCCATTTCGTGCCACTAGGACACTTTTTCCACCTTTTTTGAAAGCCCACACAGTGAGCTTTTGATTCAGACTTTCCACATAATGGATTTGCTATCCAAGCAATATTCCATTTCGTGCCACTAGGACACTTTTTCCACCTTTTTTGAAAGCCCACACAGTGAGCTTTTGATTCAGACTTTCCACTGTAATGGATCTCCTATCCAGCAATATTCCATTTCATGCCTCTGGGAGGCTTTTGTAACCGACATACCTGTGGTATGAAGTGTGGCAGTCTGAATACTTCTTCATACACCTTTAAATGTCAACCTGTATGTAGTTAAAGTAAGCTACGGTCAACTTGAGCTTGTTGATATCTCCATAGAGCTTGTCCTCTAATGAAGCAGGTGTGGGCCAAAATATCTTTCTCTGTTCTGCATAGTATTGGGCAATCCTGAAGCAAATGTTTTGCTGTCATTTTTCCAGTTCGACAATTACATTCATCGGTATCTCCTATCTTTAGTTTATTGAACAAGTGGTATTTCAGCCTGTTATGTCCTGTGCGGAGTCTGAAGATTGCTACTTGTTCTCTTCTGTCGAGTTTGTAATATGCATCATCCTTCTGGTGGCCTGGATGCTCTGATTCCCATTTGGTTCTATAGGTGCTTTTTATCAACCTCTTTGCCTCATTATAGGTTATGTCTATGTCAGGCTGTGGTAGTCGTCCGCCCTCTTTTGCCAGTCTGTCAGCCTCTTCATTTCCAGGTATACTGCAATGTGATGGGATCCACTGTATTACAACTTTTTTGGATTTCTGGCATAGACCATGGAGTGCTGCTCTTAGGTCAGCTATTTCTGTGCTGTTATTGCTCTTCAGTATTGAGACAGCTGACTTTGCATCTGTGAAGATAGCTATTTGCTTCTCTTTATTTTCCTCCATCAAGAGCATTTCTGCTGCAGTTTTCAGAGCCTCTACCTCCGCTTTGAAGTTACTTGAAAACTTTCCAGTTGCCACTGAATGTGTTTTTTTTCACTCCATTTTTTAAATTTAGGAGAATTCCTCCTCCTCCATTCTCTATTGAATTTTTGGCTGATCCATCTGTATATGCATGGGTCCAATTGCTGCTTGGGTAATGTTCTTTTATGTAGTTTAGGGTTATTTCTCTTCTTTCGGTTTCATGCTGAGTGTTCTTTTTCTCAATACCAGGAATGTTTTCTATCATCTCAGGCAGTTGCTGCTGTCTCCAAGCTGGGAACTTGTCTGCATTGTAAATAGGTTTGACTGTTGATATGTTAAGTATGGGATCTGCCCTAATCTTTCGTTTTGCAGTTTCTACAAAGTTGCTACGCTTCAGTCGTCCCTTTCCAAAACCACTAAACCTTTTATACATAGGGTGGTCTGTCAATCTTCTAAATTTTTCTGCTTGTTGCTGGGCTCTGCTATCTCTTCTATCCTGCATTGGTTGTAAACAAGTGATCTTTTCAAGTTCATTAATAGGCGTTGTCTTCAGGCTTCCAGTTATGATTCGCATTCCTTGATTTTGGACTCTACTTATTTTGTTAAAGTTTGACTTAGCTGCTGTTGCCCAAGCTGCAATGCCATATTCCAGTACTGGCCTCACCCGTCCAGTATATAACTTCTTGAGAACTTTCTCATCTGCTCCCCACGTTGTACCAGCAAGCTTTTTCATGATTGCCATTCTTTGCCTTGCTCTTGTTCGATTTTTCTCAACCTGTGTTTTCCATGTCAGGCGACGATCAAAGGTGACTCCGAGATAGTTTGGATTTTCTTCATGGCGCAATATTTTTCCATTCAATACCAGCTTAGGTTGTTGAGTTTTATTTGAGAGGGAGAACACTGTGCATGTTGTTTTCTCCTCACTTATCTTCACTAGCCATGATTTTGACCAGTCCTCTAGTGCTAATAAGGCTTGCTGTATTCTGCTGTTAGCTGTACTAATATATTCTTCAGATGTCCATATGGCTAGGTCATCTGCAAAGGATGATGTGTGTACTCTGGCTGGAAAATTTTCTGTGATGTCGTTTATATATGCTAGGAATAATGTTGGTGAAAGAACTCCTCCTTGGGGGACACCTTGCTCCAACAGCATCATTTTGCTGGTTTGTCCTTGTACTTTTGTCCTGGCAGTTCTGTTCTCAAGGTAGTGGCTGATCCATTTGTACATTTTCCCACAAACATGCATTTTTTGCAGTTTTACTTTCAGTCCTTCCTTCCATACTTTATCAAATGCTTTTTCTAAATCTATCCAGACTGCTAGTGTGTGCTTTTTCTCTTGGAAGGCATCCTCTATTTCCTGAGCTATATAGGTTATTTGATCTTCAGTGGATCTGTACTTTCTGAATCCTGCTTGGTGTGGTGTTAAGAGTTTGTTTTCTTCCAGATGCCATGTTAGCCTGCCATTGATAATGCGTTCCATTAATTTTCCTACACAGCTAAGTAGACTGATAGGTCGATAGCCATTTGGTTCTTCCAGGTCTTTTCCTTTCTTTGGGATTGGTATTAGTATAGCTTCCTTCCATGCCTGTGGGACTATTCCCCTCTTCCAGCTGTAATTTAGGACTGCTAGTAGTTTCTTTTTTGCCTTAGTGCCTAGTCCTATTAGCATTTCATTTGTGATTCCATCCTTTCCTGGTGATTTCTTCTTTTTTAGGGTATTCATTGCCTGTTCCATTTCTTCCATTGTTAGATTTGCCATCATATATTCTGCTGCTGTCTCTGTATTTGTATGATGTATCTGTTTGTCTTTGATTGCTTTCTTCTGTTCGGTTGTAATATCAATGTGGTTTGCATTTGCATAGTGTTCCATTAGTGCATTTGCAGCCTTTTTTCCTGTAAGCAAGGCATTTCCTTGTTTAATTGTTATTTGTTTGTTGCTAGGTCCTTCATTGTTCATGGCTTTCACTAGTTTCCATAGTTTGTTTCCATCCCTGTCAAAATTCAGGTTTTCTGTTTTTTCCCTCCAACAATCTCTTGTTGTTTGATTTACTGTTCTTTTATATTTTGCTGAGATGGCTTTGAGAGAGATATTCGCTTCAATTGTTTGTTCTCTCTCTGCTGTCTTCCTGGCATCTTCAACTTTGTCCTCCAAACTTTGTAGTTCTTCAGTCCAGTATGGTTTGTAATTTTTCCTCGCTCCTCTTGGAATGGACTCAGTGGCTGCCTGTATTATCGCTCTGTTTAGACTTTCCACCATTTGCTTTATGTTGCCATATCGTGTATTTATGTTTTCACAATATTTGTCTGTTAGTATGGCAAATCTGTCCCAATCTGCTCGTTTGTAATTCCAGCGGGGCAAGGGCTTTTGCTCCTGTGGAACATACTCCATATTCATTACAAGCTTGATTGGTCTGTGGTCACTACCTGCTAATTGGTTCAGCACATGGCGATCGATTTTGTGGAGGATGTCTCCTGTGCAGAAAGCTAAGTCTGGAGTAGAAGTGGTAAGCCATCTTCTGGAGTAGAAGCTCGGTGTGTCATCCGCTTGTGTTGAGTAGATGGAGATTTGAGTCTATTTCCCAGTCCTCCAATTCATCTCCTCTTTTGTCAGTATCTGGGTATCCCCATCTTTCTGAACGGCTATTAAAGTCTCCGACAATAATGCAGTTTGTGTCAGTTATTTTCATGTTTGAGAGTGTAAGGTCCTTATCTGCTGGGCTATAAAGATTGTAGATTCTTATTTTCACGTCCTTTATCATTATATCAACACCTATAATTTCCGTTTGGTTGTCAGAGATCACAGATACTTCGCTGCAAGGTATTGTATTTCGTGTAAGTATTAGAACTCCTCCTTTGTGTCCTTCGCAGTCGAAACGTGTGGCCTGATATCCTCTGACTGAGAATTTGTGATTGGCGTTGAGGTGTGTCTCTTGAATGCATGCCACATCTATTCTATCTTTATGAAGACGCTGTGTTAGGGAGTCTTTCTTCTTGTAAACTCCTTCGGCATTCCACTGTAGTATGTTGAGTGTCCGGGGTATTTGGTCAATAGCTCTTAACCTACTCCTCTGTGCCTTGACTCCACAGCACAGGGGAAGGTGACCACCAGTAGTCATGGGTGGACCCCCTCGAGGCAGGGGGCCCGGCACTATCGCCGCCTGATGGGACTTCACGGGATTAGCACCATAACGATTAATTTTGATTTGTGACATCATGAATTAAGTTACGTTGCACTGCTTTGTCAAGCCTGTGGCTCAGTACATCCGATTTTGACAAGCATTTATTCGGGATGCTTTCCCTAGCCTTTGACTGTCCCCAGTCTACCTACAAGGCAGCAGGTTTTACGTTGCACTGCTTTGTCAAGCCTGTGGCTCAGTACATCCGATTTTCGACAAGCATTTATTCGGGATGCTTTCCCTAGCCTTTGACTGTCCCCAGTCTACCTACAAGGCAGCAGGTTTTACGTTGCACTGCTTTGTCAAGCCTGTGGCTCAGTACATCCGATTTCGACAAGCATTTATTCGGGATGCTTTCCCTAGCCTTTGACTGTCCCCAGTCTACCTACAAGGCAGCAGGTTTGTGTGTCTCTTTGTCTGGTCCCTCTCCCTTGACCTGTCCGACATGGATGGCCCTACCAGTAGCTGTGCTACCGTCGGCATAGCTCTTGGGGTCATTGGGACGCACAAGCCCCTCTACCTCGTCACGGTGGACACACAGCAGAGGGGAGCCCAACATTTGACGCTAACAGAAGCAGGTAGTACTGTCTGCTGTCATTACGGTAGCTCAGTCATATCTGACTAAGACCTGAAACTTTAGGAAAATTAATATCTGTGTTTGTGCCTCAGTCACAAGCTACACATTTCTGTTAAGAAAAAGCAAACAATCAATTATTAACTGTGTGATCATTTATATAGTCAGCAGCATGATTTTCAGTGTTCTGTTATCTTAATGTTTTACCTGCAGACCCATATTTGCCGAGCCCTGACAATCTGCTGGTGAATCTGCATGAGAGCAAGGAACTTGTTTCGGAGCTTCTCAAGCAGCTACCTAAGTTGTTTGAAGCAAATTATGAGACCGGTAGTGCCCTAGGAGCAGCCTTGCAGTGTGCTCTCAAGCTTATGGTAAGTAAATTAGAAAGGCAGTTTGGTCACATCATATTACATGTTTTATGTCTCATTAATAGAAAGGAAAGATTGAAATAGATGAAAAGGTAATTGAATCTAATCTAGTTCATTGTGTTTGTCTTCTTTCTCTATTTTAATGTGTATTCACAAATATATTCACTCCATCATATGTTTATCATTTTTTTTAAAGTATTAATAAATCAGAAAGTCTGCCAACTAAAATATGTATAGCATGTAAATCTCTTAATGAGGATGTGGAAGTCAAGGGGAATCCACCACAGCAATTTCTCAGAATAATTTTATGGACAGTCACAAAGCTAAATGTATGGTGGAGTAACATTCTTATGGATAAACCAGGATTCTATTTGGCTGCCATATTTTTATGTAGATCATGAGTGGCTTCATGAATGCTGCCTGTGTGCCACTGTGGTCACACTATATGGAACAGTTTTGCTGACTGGCTAAACTACATGAGTGATGTAGGAACAATTCAGCGAGGCAATGTCTTCCCTAGGGAGTCTCTGTGGCGAAGTGGTCAAGCCGTTTGACGTTTGACTCGTGAGCCGAAGGTTGTGGGTTCGATTCCGGGCCGTGTCCTTCGGTTTACCGAGTTAAATGTTCCGGAGACTCCCATGGGTCGTCGCTAAAAGCTACGGAGTTCGTGCTTTGTGCGACGCTTTCCGTGCTGCGGAAAGAGACCGAGCCATATGGGATAAAACCCGGAGCAATGAAGTCGACCCTGTCGACTTTTAAGCGACTTTATTGTCTTCCCTATTACCTGAAGTCTAAGTATAAGACGGAATAAGGCAGAAGAATCCATATAGTTCATTGGCTTGGGAGGTAGAACTGCAGAGTTTGTGGTATTTCTGAGGCATGTGCAGGACACTCTAGGAAACATGGCTGACCCTTGGAAGAGATGGGGACCTTGAAATGCATATTCAAAAGTTAGCAATGGATTAAGCACAACAAAGGAGAAAAAGCAACACAAGTCATTCTTGATGCCAAGCATAGAGGTCTGTTGTACATATAAGCAGGGAAGAGATAAAACTAAATTAGGGAAGAGATAGCTCTTGCATTGAATAAAGCAAAGAATTATGTGCATTTCAAATTCTTTTGAAAGTGCATTCTGACAGTATAAATTGCATACCTTTTGCAGGATGGTTGTGATTTACTAGACAATTTTGCTGCCAGTAGTTTGCCATTGCTTTCTGAATGAGAAGTCAACGTTTAAGCCCAACTGACCAGCATGTGAAATGAACCCACTACTATATCTTCAGAAGAGAAAGTTTAAGTGTGTAAAACCTCTCAGCCATGCCAATCTAATATCTGCCTGAAAATAGACATCAGTGCATGTAATTGTAATGTGTGTAGATTGTCAGAAACAAGCAATATGTATATAGCTGTTTGATGAGTGAAGACATGTCCTTCCACAAAAGCCTGTTCTCAGAAACTCTCTTCAGCTCTGTTAACTACTGCACTGTATTTGCAGAGGGCAAGAGCCAGTGCAAGAGAAAAAGAGAATGTCTTAGAGAAAACAGTATCATGCAGGATGGTGGGGCACATTCACTGAGAATAGGAGTTTGTGCAAGGACATGATTATATTACTTCAACACCAGTCTTCAGACTGACAGATCTGGTGGATGAATTATTCTGCTTATATATATTTACTCTTATGGGGACAAAATAGTATTGTAATTCTCATAATGTAATCTTTGTGTAATTCATTACATTTATTTTCCTTGCAATTATTACTCTTGGTATGCAATGTGGAATATTTCTAACCAGCTGGAATATTTAATGTGCATACTTTTCATTCACTGGTAACTGTCATAGTATGCTGGTGACTGCACATGCTGGCTTAGGGTTCCCTCTTTAGTCAGAAGTGAATTGTTTTCCTCTGGGGGTTGACCCAGTCTTTTAATATGGGTAGCAAAGGTTTTTCTTTGGCAAAGATGCAACACAGAAGACAGCTGGTCATAATGCAGAGACCTAGTATATGCAAAGGCCTTGCTCTTCAGACTGGTTCTGCAAAAGAATAATGAAGAAGAAGAAAAAGAAGAAAGGACAGGAATAGCCGTCAGTAATCACCATTTTAACAATATCAGCGTAATACATTGTCCCACAACTGCAGCATCAGCCACTAACACATCCCACAACTAAATCATCAGCCAATAACAACTTGGGTTAATCACATTGTCCTACAATTGTACTGTCATCCACTAAAACACAGGCTAATCACATTGTCCTACAACTACATCAGCAGCCTCTAACAACTTGGGCTAATCACATTGTCTTAAAACTACACCATCAACCACTAACAACTTGGGCTAATCACATTGTCCCGTAACTACATCATCAACCACTAAAACAATACTTGATAACAGCAATAAATAGTATCACAATGACTCCATTGCTGCACTGTCAACTACCATATAAAACTGCTGTTTCCACAATCACTACAACATATGATCAAGGATAGCACAATAGACTGACAGCAGCACCTTCTGGTATGTATAAGGAGGGCTGGCTGAGGTCACTGTTTCTAGTCATGAGAATGTACATGTTTCTTGTGTACTGTGAGCATTAATTGAACTATGTTATTGTTTGTGCAGACTCCCACGGGTGGCAGGATTACAGTCATGCAGACTTGCTTACCTACTGTAGGCTCTGGAGCTCTTCAGAACAGAGATACTGGCAACACATCAGGAAAGGTGGGTCCAGTCAGAGGAGAGTACAAAACATGAGTCATTGAAAGCTGCTTGTTTATGAAGTTTATCAAATCAAATTACATGTGATTATTACAGAGATTCAATTTGTAAAGTATAATGCTATAAATAGCACAGCTAAGAAGACTAATATTCAGGTTATGCAAGAGGCCAGTTCACAAAGACATTTGATTACCCACATCTGAACAAGCTGATTGCTACTTTTGCTCATTTTATGAAACAGAGGGTTTGGAGAAGATTGTGATAGCCATGAAGAACGAGGGTGTTAGAGGCAGGGGTCACTAGAGGTGAAAATGCTGGATGACTTGACAAAGTGGCATAGAAAATGATCAGTGGTGGAATTTATCAAGGAGACAGGGAAAATGTTTGTGGAAGAAAGTGATCGCCTGGCTGCTCGGCATTATGATGAGTAGTTCAACCTGTGACTGAAAATAACATTGCATGTCTATATGAGAGTGATATAACAATAGAAGGGAAATCGCTTAACCAATTTGATAAATGTAATACCTAGGAACAGTGTAGCATCAGATAGAAAATGCATGACAGAAATTGCGGGCAGAATTTGTCAAGGAAAAGCTGCATTTAAGGAAATGAACAATATCTTATGCACCAAGTCAGTATCTTTACATGTCATATAGAGAGTACTAAAATATTATTTAGAACCTGTTTTTGCTGTATAGCAGTGAATCATGGAATGGTAAATGAACAAATTAGGAAGAGCTTGGAAGCCTCTTCTACCTCTCTTTCCAGTCATCACTATGTTCTGCAGCACCTGTCGTCTCATTATGTGACCAATGAACGCTGTTTGCCTCTTATACTGTTTTACTTCATTAGCCTCTTCCAGGCAGTCGTTAATTATTCTGGTAGTCCAAGATATTCTCAACATGTGTCTTAGAAACGACATCTCTGCTCCTGTGTTTTTAAAATTTTTCTTAAATGTTAGAAGGACAGTCGCTCAAAATATGTTGACTGGCAGATATCAAGGATGGCCAGTCACACATGACATGTTGACTAGTACACATCAGAGGTGGCCAGTCACACATGACATTTTGACTAGTACACATCAGAGGTGGCCAGTCACACATGACATGTTGACTAGTACACATCAGAGGTGGCCAGTCACACATGACATTTTGACTATACACATCAGAGGTGGCCAGTCACACATGACATGTTGACTAGTACACATCAGAGGAGGCCAGTCACACATGACATATTGACTAGTACACATGAAGGAGGCCAGTCACACATGACATGTTGACTAGTACACATCAGAGGTGGCCAGTCACACATGACATGTTGACTAGTACACATCAGAGGTGGCCAGTCACACATGACATGTTGACTAGTACACATCAGAGGTGGCCAGTCACACATGACATGTTGACTAGTACACATCAGAGGTGGCCAGTCACACATGACATATTGACTAGTACACATGAATGAGGCCAGTCACACATGACATGTTGACTAGTACACATCAGAGGTGGCCAGTCACAGTCACACATGACATATTGACTAGTACACATCAGAGGTGGCCAGTCACACATGACATGTTGACTAGTACACATCAGAGGTGGCCAGTCACACATGACATGTTGACTAGTACACATCAGAGGTGGCCAGTCACACATGACATGTTGACTAGTACACATCAGAGGTGGCCAGTCACACATGACATGTTGACTAGTACACATCAGAGGTGGCCAGTCACACATGACATGTTGACTAGTACACATCAGAGGTGGCCAGTCACACATGACATGTTGACTAGTACACATCAGAGGTGGCCAGTCACACATGACATGTTGACTAGTACACATCAGAGGTGGCCAGTCACACATGACATATTGACTAGTACACATGAATGAGGCCAGTCACACATGACATGTTGACTAATACACATCAGAGGTGGCCAGTCACACATGACATGTTGACTAGTACACAGAGGTGGCCAGTCACACATGACATATTGACTAGTACACATCAGAGGTGGCCAGTCACACATGACATGTTGACTAGTACACATCAGAGGTGGCCAGTCACACATGACATGTTGACTAGTACACATCAGAGGTGGCCAGTCACACATGACATGTTGACTAGTACACATCAGAGGTGGCCAGTCACACATGACATATTGACTAGTACACATCAGAGGTGGCCAGTCACACATGACATATTGACTAGTACACATCAGAGGTGGCCAGTCACACATGACATATTGACTAGTACACATCAGAGGTGGCCAGTCACACATAACATGTTGACTAGTACACAGAGGTGGCCAGTCACACATGACATGTTGACTAGTACACAGAGGTGGCCAGTCACACATAACATGTTGACTAGTACACAGAGGTGGCCAGTCACACATGACATGTTGACTAGTACACATCAGAGGTGGCCAGTCACACATGACATGTTGACTAGTGCACATGAATGAGGCCAGTCACACATGACATGTTGACTAGTACACATCAGAGGAGGCCAGTCACACATGACATATTGACTAGTACACATGAAGGAGGCCAGTCACACATGACATGTTGACTAGTACACATAAGAGGTGGTCAGTCACACATGACATGTTGACTAGTACACATCAGAGGTGGCCAGTCACACATGACATGTTGACTAGTACACATCAGAGGTGGCCAGTCGCACATGACATGTTGACTAGTACAAAGAGGTGGCCAGTCGCACATGACATATTGACTAGTACACATCAGAGGTGGCCAGTCACACATAACATATTGACTAGTACACATGAATGAGGCCAGTCACACGTGACATGTTGACTAGTACACATCAGAGGTGGCCAGTCACACATGACATGTTGACTAGTACACATCAGAGGTGGTCAGTCACACATGACATGTTGACTAGTACACATCAGAGGTGGCCAGTCACACATGACTTGTTGACTAGTACACATCAGAGGTGGCCAGTCGCACATGACATGTTGACTAGTACACATCAGAGGTGGCCAGTCACACATGACATTTTGACTATACACATCAGAGGTGGCCAGTCACACATGACATGTTGACTAGTACACATCAGAGGAGGCCAGTCACACATGACATATTGACTAGTACACATGAAGGAGGCCAGTTGTCAGGATCTTATATTCGGCTCGTTGGCTAACACATGTGAGACAGTACAAGTACAACGTAATTCGACGTAAGACACAGCAACACAAGTTCAATGGATTTATTACCACATTAAATACATAACAATAGTTACAGCAATGTACAACATATAACTCACAACCACATTACAGCTCATAGGTCTGGCGCTCAAGATATCAGTCGTTCAGCTCACAACCACGGAGATTCACACAAACGCCTTGCTCTCGACACACACGTCCGTTCAGTTGTCCAGTCCCAGCTTGGTCTGAGATTATCACACACACTGCCCACTGCCTCTCGTGGGGTCACGTGGCTTTGCGTGCGTCTGTCGTCAGCGCTGGTCGCGTGTCAGGTAAGAATCTCGCCAGCCGACAACTCTTGTCCGCCGGGTGCCGTAACGCTGTTGCTGCACACTTAGGCTCTGACATTCTCCCCGGGTACTTCAATGAAAGATGCCATCTTTCATTCATGATGTATGTATATACTGGGGTAGTGTTAATTTCATGTCAGAGACTACTCTTTCCCGGTGTTATGCATGAAAATACATATAAGGCATGGAAATATATACACAACATGTAAGTTGCATTGAAATGACAAATGAAGTACAACTTTTAACACAATTCAGGTTTCAATCCCCCTGATGCCTGGTTACCTCCATCGCAATAATACCCAGTCAGATCAGTAGCACCAGCTTCACGCATCTACCTCGCAGCTATTTTGAAAAAAAAACGTAATAATATGATTGTTTTGCAACAACCATCTAGCCAGACTGAAATACGGCTTTGTATTAGTCGTATTAAACACTTAAACTCTGCCCTCATTTGGTCAGGAGCTCTTATGTTGGTTTGCAATGTTGGCAGCTCTATGACATGTTTGGAGGACGCCTACCTGCTGTGTTAACCATTTGAGCAACAAAATGTCTATCTATACAATACAAATTAATGAATATGTTTCAAATTATGGCCCTTGATGTAATTCACAAATGCAAGGGAAGTAATTTTGACATTTAAGAAATTCCATACATTACAATAATTATTTAATTTCTTAGCGTCATTGCTTGACGTTTCTTCATATTAACGAGAAAAAGTCGGTAATATGAATACATTAATCAAGATATGATTCTAAGATTACACTAATCAAAATAAATAAGTACCAAATTGGTATATTATATTTTATAGATTCAAAAGGATTTTACAAGTGTCATAAATTTTTGAAATTTTGTATGTCGTCTGCTAATTTTGCTAGACTTTTTAAATTACACCGGAAATATATATGAAACGCACAATTTGGTTGATGTTACATTTTCTGAACACACATGATCCGGTTTTATTTCGGAACGGATAGTAAAACGTTCTCACAGTTCGTGTTTGATGTTATAGTATCACAACGGATTATGATGGAAATGTTCTTATTTCCGATGTGTTCACAACTTCTGGATAAAGATCGACTGTTCTTATTTCTGATGTTAAACGTCGAACATTTGGATTACATTAGCTGCAGAGGTGGTGTAGGAGTCAATGTTCGGTCCACATTTGCACATGTCGTTAAAATATGACGGTGAAGAAAATCACTCACAGTTGTCACAATGGTAAAGTTCGCTTCTGGTAAGTGGTTAAGCGTCTGTGACATTGTTCTTGGTGTATATATACAATTAATATTGTTCTCATTCTAACACACACTACACAATTATACTACACTCATTACATGACTTGATTAAAATAAGTATATTATACATGTCGGTCTGCAAACCGTATCACAATTTTGATTATTGACCTTACACAGTAGGTGAATGGAAAAAATTCACTCATTGGTGGCTGTGTTGGGCTGAGTGTAATATTACACAGTGCACTCAGACATTGCTTACTGGGTCTGTCGGACAACGGGACAAAAGGTCGGCGATTGTATTCATTCTGCCGGGAATATGGCGAACTTTCAAAGCTGAAATTCTGAAGCTTCAAGGACCAGCGAGCAATCATATTATTTGATGGTACTGCGGAATTGATATACCTTAATGGACTGTTGTCAGTTTCGATGATAAAGTGACGTCCTAGAAGATATTTGGACCGCTTCGTCACACTTTCTACTAAGGAAAGGATGGACCATGCCCGCTCTCGGGGCCTTAGTTTTCTTGATAGAAAACAAACGGGATGCATGATGTCGTTGTATTCCTGCAATAGGACTGCACCGATCGCAATGGAGCTAGCATCTGTTCTCAATCTGAAAGGTAAACGAATGTTGGGCAATTTAAGGAGGATATTAGGTGAATTCTTATCAGAAAAGTGTGCCAAAACTTTATCAAATGCATTTCGTAGGCATTCATCGTTTACAACTTTTTCGGGTTTATTCTTGGTTAGTAAGTTAGAAAAAAAACCTCAGTCAGTTCTGAAATCCAGGGAATAAAGTTTCTATAATAATTAATAAAGTCCCAACAACTGCGGACTTGTTCTTATTTGTTGGAAGTGACAGTTTTAGAATTTTGGAGACAATTTTTGTTGTCTGTCATGACAAAGCCATTGGATATTCTGTACCCCAAAAATGATATATCTTGGTAAGCCATGCTCACCTTTGAAGGCTTCACTGTCAGTCCGTGCTGTCTGAATACGTTCTAGTGTCTGTTCCAGTATCTTTATTATGTTCCGTCATTGTCATCTGTATGGACACAGATGTCGTCCAGTATAGTGAATGACATTAGGAATGTCAGATAGGAGGAGTCGTATAGCAGACAAGGCCAGTCTGGAGTTTACTGGATTTAAAGATGTAGAGTAGGTTACGGTTACAATCTTACACAAGGATTTTCAAATTTCATGTTGAGATCATTTTGAGTGCTATCTCCAAACCTGCACTCGTACATGTGTGTATACATTCAATAGTTCAAACAATAATAATACACCATGTATAGCTGTGAAATGTAATCGTGCATGTTTGTATGATCTTTTGCAATTTGTGTATATTTTCCAAAATATGTAGGGTAATTTGTTGCTGATTTTCGTCAGTAATTCCACCGACTGATGTTTTACATTGTTCAGCATAGGTATTCGTATATGCGTTGAATTAACATAGAGATTATGAGTGAGACAGTAGTAACAAAATTTGGTTCAACAGTAATGACATAAGTAACAAAGTCTGCTGGTTTGTCATGAGTAATATCATCTGTGTTGAGTCATGATGATGTGGAAATGAAATTGTCTGTGAAGACATTTGTTTTGTATTTACAATGAGTAGTGCAAGAATAACTATCCACTGTGTGCACTTGGTTATGTGTGTAGTTAACAGGGAGTACAGGAGGTATAGTGTATACCATGATGATTTGTGATCGCTCTTCGCTGTTGTGAATTGTTTGTTTTCTGCACCTTTTTCTTTGTGCTGATATACACAGTTTTCTATTCTTCTTGTTTTGAGATGTTAATCACGTTGGTATGGTGTGGTATCTTGGTCTGTTCATCATGTTGTTGTATGATGAGTGGGTAGTTAAATCCATACTTGTTGTATGTAACTTTTTCCGTTCCCCTCACTCTGTGTGTTTTTGGACTCCTGTGTAGTCCCTTTCCCATTTAATAACAGATTTCCCAATTAAAAAATCACAGCATGGATTGTCTAATAAAGCACAAGTTACCCCCTCTGCCTGATAAGAAAGGTTCTTTTCATCATTGGCCCATGCCATGGGATATTTCTTTCTCTACTGTGCGCCTGAAACAGTGTTGGCAATGATTCTCATCTAGGGAGCTTTAGATCAGCTAGGTCTTTCGAAGACGCGATAAGAACAT
>JACEFZ010025534.1:0-115000 GCA_014155875.1 Cepaea nemoralis
CGAATAGGATGTAACATAATCACATTCTAACTCCTTACAATAATTTTTTTTATCAACTATTTAGTAAATTTGGTAAACTTCGCCACGTTTTAATGTTTTCATAACAACCGGCAAATGACGATTTAGTCGTACGACGAGATTACCCCCTGTAATTGCGCTACGTTACTTTTATCTTTCTATTTAACTACTCGTATTACTTGGGCCTACGTCCGCGTCTATCGTTATTTTCATCTATACAAATGGAATGCATGTTACATCTGCCCACCTCTCTTCTCTCTCTCTCTCTCTCTCTCTCCTCTCTCTCTCTCTATCTCTCTCTCTTCTCGCTCTCTCTCTCTTTCTCTCCTCACACACCACACACACACACACCACACACACACACACACACACACACACACATTCTGTCTTATCTATCTCTTTGCTTCTGAAGAAATAGTACATGGATTTCTGTGTATCTTGGAGCCAATAACCTTACATTCGCATTCTATTAAATTTGGCTTCCAATTTATTTATTTATTATTATTTATTTATTTATTTTATTTTATTTTATTTTTATTTGTTTTATTTTTTTTTTTTTTGGGGGGGGGGGGGGGGGGCGGGGGGGGGATTTTACCATGATATATTCATATAAATACCTGTATATCAACACCAAGCCATATTATATTACATAAATACTACACGAATTCACCCATACATCGCTACCCACATATGAATAACCATACAGTGTTAGCCTTGTGTAGTTCTACAAAACAATGTTTATATCGGCTGGTGAATCGTGTTTAATTTAGGCAAAGGGCAAAACTACTGTGTCTGAACGCAATAAATTGCCTAGTCAACCACCAGCAACTAAGACGGTCTTACAACGGAAACTCGGCCAGTTTGTCACGAAACGCCTTGGGTGCCTAGGCCAGAGGAGCTATATATCTCTCCTGTAAAGTTGTTTAGGGGGGGGGAGGGGGGAGAGAGGGGAGGACGGTTGATTCAAAGCACCATGGGTGATAGAATTGCGGCTGGCTACTATCTGCTCCTCTCAATGCCTGTTACTACACCTAGTGAGAAGTGTTCCCAAGGTATAACAAAATACGCCACACACAGGGTCGCAAGACTGTTCACCGTTCTAAAATAATTTTCCACAGACAGGGGAGGTTAGATTTTGTGACCGGCAGCATGATAAACCAAACATATCGTCCCCGTTGTCACAAGGGACTGATCGGGTGTAAAACTTTATAGGTTTGTGATATCTATTAATTAGTTTTTTTACATTAATGTAAACCAATTGCATTTTTTTTCTAACCGCAAGAGTAAATGAAATTAAAGGAAATATAAAAATTTCAGTCAGGAAAAATAGTAACTATTGTTTGTCAGAGTCTACAGAAGAGTGCACAGTGAATGCAGGACATCGTTATACGCCGCCACCTGGCGACTAGTCCCAGCAGGGAGCGTAATTCGTTTACGCCGCCAGGCGAGTAGTAGTTACCTGCCTGCGAGGTTGCTGGCTGACGAGACGGCCAGCGGTCAGGCAAGGACGACGCAAGACGCACGCATGCCTCGTGAAGCCACTTCAGGTGGGAGGCAAGTTGCGAGCTATAGGCAGACAGCTCTGGGACGTGGACTCGACTGGACGCATGATGAGAGAAAGGCGTTGTGTGGTTTCTGTGCCTGAAAGTCGAGTGTCTGGACATCTTGAGAGATAGACTGTGAGCTGTATTGTGTATGTAAGTGTATTGAAGTATCAAGTATATCTTGTAGTGATCATCGTATTTGTATATGACCTGTAAATAAATCCACTGAACGTTGTGTCGTTGAGTCTTAAGTCAAATCACGTTGTACTTGTACTGTCTCACATGTGTTAGGTTAGCGAGCCAAGTTTAAGACCCTGACATGTGTGGACGTGGTGGCATTCGTCAGGCTTTGAAATGAACGTGTTTATGTAATTAACATTTAAAACTAGAGTTTGTGAACTTAGAATTTTTGTCAAACTTTATAGTACATGTAAATGTGATCGTGGAAGGCTCATTTTGATATATTACTACATTGTTTAAACATGGAGACTAGTTGTAAACGTACAGTGCATACATATTGTTTGATCTTGTAAACGTGTAAAACATTTGTGATTGTTGAACTTGTCACCGTTTTGACCTTGTCGACATTGTGATCTTGTCGCCATTGTGACCTTGTCGCCATCTTGTAAACTTGATGTCTATGTCCTTACTGAATGTCATCTTGATGTAAGTGATGTGTCATCAATGTTGTAGAGTGTTGAGATATATGTAGATTGTCTTTGTGAATTGAGTTGTGGAAAGCAGAAAGTTTTGGGAAAGAAAGTGACTTGTGTTTTGAAAAAAAAAAATTGTTGACGGACAAAATTACGACCTACAATTACACTCAACGCCATACAAACCTAATCAATACTTAGTGACAAGCAGGCACACCACATCAAATAGACGCTAATTTATTTCCTCCAAAAACAAAGCAGGTTTTCCGTACCATCTGAAACCTTGCGCGTAGAGGTCATTTGTGTTTTCGAAGTAGCGACCCTACAGTTCCTAGCCCGATTTCCAACCGTTCTTCACCGCATCCAGGGCACTTGAGTATATTTTTCTTTTCATATACTTTAAGGATGCAAATTTAGGCACGTATTGTCAATAGAATACAATTGTAAATTGTTTACTTTACTAACCACTTGTAACAAATTGTGTGGCTGGTATTTCATTTGCATTTTCCATCATGTCTTCATTAAATGAGTTCATCGATATGGGGTTAAAGTTGAAGTTAACAGGTGATGAATTAATGAAATGGAGTGAAAATAAATACTCTGAACACCTTCGCGAGAAAGCTACTGAACGCGATGAAAGAGCAGCAGAACGGGCTGCCAAGCAGGTAGAGGCAGAAACAGCCTTAAGCAAGCCGAATTAGAACTGCTGCAAGACAAAGCAAGCCGAATTAGAACTGGCTGCAAAGACAAAGCAAGCTGAGATAGATAGTGAACTCAAGAAAACAGAAATAGCAGCTCAGAGTAAGAGAGAAGAACTCGAGTTACAGTTAAAGATGAAACAACTTGATACCGAGACTGCCATTAACAAAGAGTCTAAGAAATCTGAGAGACTGGAGAAAGAAAACCAGTACAAGAAATATCAAGGTATTGTACGTAATTATACCTCGGGTGACTGCATCGCAGCCTTTACCCAAAATTTTGAGACTTTAATGGAACATTACCAGGTTCCACTGTCTGAATGGAATATTGTTTATATGAGGAGTTTATCAGGGGAGCCTCTTAAAGTCATTGAGACCATCCCCAAAGACCTCAGAAAAGACTTACCATTATCTGAAATCAAAGATTATGGCACATTTTATGTTAGATGAGGCAGGTTACAGAGAACAATTCAGCAAGTTGAGCCCAAAACCGACTCAAACGTTCTCTGATTACCTCTGCTTAGTCCGAGATATATTTACCAAATGGACTTCAGCAGCTAAAATTGACAAAAATTATCAAAGATTAGAAGATCTGATCATTAGAGATAAAGTCATTTCATCCATTCCATCAGCATTTTCAAAATTTTTGCAGGAGAATGAATGCACTAGTGTAGATGAGATTGAGAGACGTGGTTCGGCGTATTACACAGCCAACAAACATTGTTTTGCCAGTGAAGCTACTGACATAAATTTTGTAGCATCGGCTAACTATGACAAACCCTATAGTAGGCAGAAACCTCATAGACCTACATCTGAGAAGTATAATCACTGTAATATTGTAAAATTTCACATCATCAAGGTGAGATGTGCGACAAGAACCCCGCATATCATACTTATCTACAAAACATGGTAAACAGACAAGATAAGGAGCGTAGATCCTTCAGAAATTTGCGTAAATGTTTCCTCTGTAAGGCGTACGGACACTTATCGCCATGATTGTAAAGGTAGGCAAATGACCAACAAAGCAAATGCCGCCTTGTTTGACAGTTCATCGTCAGATGAAGAACAATCAGAGAAACATCCTGTGAACTCAGCACAGGCTTTTGACATGTTTAACGCAAATAAATGTACTGTTTGTAATACCTTTTATGAAGATGGCATTTTAACATGCGGCCACTCCATTCCTATTGCCAATGAAGAAGCTAATTTGGTAGTAGATTCCAAAGGCAGGATAAACGTCCATCACGGATATGTGAATGGCAAGTCTGCTACAGTCCTTCGGACACGGGCAGCTCACTTATTGGTCTGAAGAGAACGTTCATAATGCCTACAGACTATACAGGCAGGCACGTAACATGCAGAACATTCTCAGGCAATATTGAAAAGTACCCACTAGCATGGGCATATATTGAAACACCTTTCCTCACTGGGAAAGTAAAGTGCGCTGCATTAACAAACCCAGTGTGTGATATAATAATTGGAAATTTACCAGAGGTGAATGATAAACCTCATGACATAACATCTCTTTGTATTGATGATAGCATAACATCACCATCAAATGTCATCATTGATAATGTTACACCACCTAATGAATGTATGGTAGCTAATGTAGCACTAAGATCTCATGACATCATTGATAACATTGTTTCATCACCATCTGATATCATTGAATGTGTGAACGCAGTAACTAGATCTACTGCTAGAGTGCAAGCTGAAAGTAATCAAACTGAGGCTATACAAATGCTTAGCCCAGTATCACTACCTACTAACACCATGAAGGAGACGTTTGTAACAGCTCAAAAGGCTGACCCTTCATTGTCAAAATATTTTAATCTGATCGGCCAAAAGCCAAAGGTAACCAAGAATGCAAAATGGCATTTTGCTGTGAAAAATGATATCCTCACTAGGTATTATACCAGAGGTGACAACACAACAGAGCAAACTGTTTTGCCAACTAATTATCGTAAGCAAGCCTTACATCTTGCCCATGATATACCTCTTGCAGGGCATATGGCATACGCTAAGACCAGATCAAGATTATTAACACAGTTTCATTGGCCCAAATTTTGCAATGACATTAAACAATATTGCAGAAGTTGTGACATCTGCCAGAAAACTGGTAAAAAAAGGTAAACACCCACAGGCAAAGTTACAAGTTACTGACTTAGCCAGTCGACCTTTTGAGAAAATTATCTGTCGACATAGTGGGCCCTCTCAATCATACAACAACTAGAGGGAATAAATATATTCTAACTGTCATTGATCAATGTAGCCGCTGGCCGGAAGCTATTCCGCTAAAGAACATAACTGCCAATGATATAATGGAAGTTTTCTTCCATATATTTTCTCGGATAGGATTTCCAGACACAATCCAATCAGATAGGGGCACTCAGTTTATCGCCGCATCTACCCAAGCTTTCACCAAAATGTTGGGAGTGAAGCAATGTTTCAATTCCCCGTACCATCCTCACTCTAGTGGAATTATAGAAAAATTTAACGGCGATTTAAAGCACATGCTTGCAAAAGTCACGCAAGAGCACCCCAATAACTGGGATGTATATCTACCAGCTATTCTTTTTGCTTATCGCGAGGTACCACATTCTAGTACCGGTTTCTCTCCTTTTGAACTTATCTATGGTGCCAAACCACGTGGCCCATTGACTATTTATCATCAAATGTTAACTGACTCCACTCCAGTACTTAAACCCATATCATCATATGTATACGTTACATCATTGCGTGAAAGAATCATCAAATCTTGTATAATTGCAAAGAATGCACTAAAATTATCTGGTGCTACTTATAGACAATATGCTGACAAAGGTAACAGGACAATAACGTTGACACCTGGACAGGACGTTCTTCTTCTATTACCTAGTGACAGACACTTATTGACTGATTCTTGGCAGGGACCTTTTAAAGTGACGAGACAGATTTCACCTGTAGACTACGAGATCCAAATAAAAGACAAACACAAAATATTCCACATAAATATGCTAAGACCATATCACAACAGAGACAACGAACAAGACGATACAACAGCTTGTACAGTGATAATAGATCATGAAGATGACGAGGCTAGTGACGAAATTCCAACACCTGCATTAGACACGACAAACTGCTTGAAGGAGATTACAAAATCAACCCAAAGTTAACTCAAGCAGAAACAGACAGTTGCAAACATCTAATACAACAGTACAACACCATCTTCTCTAACAACCCAGGACAAACAGAATTAGTACAGCATCACATCACACTCACGTCAAACACACCCATAAGATGCAGACCATACACCATTCCATTACATTACAAAGAACAATTACATCAGGAGATCATCAACTTAGAGAAAAACAACATCATAAGACGATCCCAATCAGACTTCTCATCTCCAATGGTCATAGTACGCAAAAAGGACAACACGATAAGACTCTGTGTCGACTATAGAAAGCTCAATAAGATAACTCTTCTAGATCTGGAGCCAATGGCAAACTCTGACGATCTACTGACAGAACTGACAGACGCTAGGTTCTTTACGAAGGTAGACATGACTAAAGGATATTGGCAAATAGCGGTAGACGAACAGAGCAGACATCTGACAGCATTTGCCACACCTTGGGGACTGTACGAATGGTGCAAACTTCCAATTGGGCTTGTCAATGCCCCAGCCACATTCGTACGTATGACACGACTTCTACTAGTAGATATACCTAACATAATTTGCTATATAGACGACATTTGTGTTCACACAGAGACGATGACAGAGCACATAAAGACATTAGAACAGACATTTGAACGCATTAGACAGCACGGACTGACGGTAAAGCCTGCAAAAGTAGACATAGCCTACCAGGAAATATCCTTCTTGGGGTACAAAATATCCAATGGCTTTGTCACGACAGACGATAACATTGTGTCCAAGATACTAAAACTCTCACTTCCGACTACGAAAAAGCAAGTCAGAAGTTTGTTGGGACTGATAAATTATTACAGGCAGTTCATTCCTGATTTTTCCGAACTGACCGAAGTATTTACTAACTTACTAACAAAAGATAAACCGGAGAAAATTGTAAGCAATGAATGCCTAAAATTTGCATTCCATAAAGTATTAGCGTGTTTTTCTGATAATAGCTTAAATAATCCTATCCTGAAATTGCCCAATCTCCATTTACCTTTCAGATTGCGTACAGACGCGAGCTCCGTGGCGATTGGAGCAGTCTTGTTGCAAGAGCATAATAACATCCTTCATCCCTGTGTACTTCGTATCCAGGAAACTGAAACCCAGAGAACGGGCTTGGTCAATACCTCAGTTGGAAGCCCTAGCTTTAGTGGTGGGTATAACTAAATTGTCCAGATTCCTTCTAGGACGCCATTTCATTGTGGAGTCTGACAGCAGCCCGTTGCGATTTATAAATTCAGGTGTACCTTCAAACCAGATGGTAGCGCGCTGATCTCTTAAACTCCAAGATTACAGCTTCGAGGTTCGACATATTCCAGGCAGAACCAACACGATTGCCGATCTGTTGTCCCGTTGTCCGACCGACCCAGTAAGCACCAATGTCTGAGTGCAGTGTGTAAAATACACTCAGATTAACACAGCCATCCATCAGTGAATATTTTTTTTCCATTCACAAAAAGCTGTGTAAAGTCTACTATGTGATGTGATAGGGATTACTCCCAATATATATAGTGTTCGTATTTTACTAATTAATGTAGTGATTATCGTGTATAATTGTGTAGTGTGTGGTAGAAAGCGAACTTTATTAATTGTATATATTACGAAACAAGAACAGTGCCACATTCGCTCAAAACTTACCGTAAGCGAACTATCCAATTTGACAGTGGCATCTGCGTGTGGAACTTTCCAGTGATATTTTAAATCCGTGTGTGAAAGTGTGACCTAAACATTGACAGCTACACCACTGCAGTCAATCGTAATCCAGAAGGTTTTACAGTGAAACATCCAACACATGAACGATTAGAACATTGTACATTCCGTAACTACATCAGACCGGAACAAGTGTGTTCTACAAGTTTCAACATCAGCTGTTTAGTGTTCGTGTGTACTTCCGGATTAGTTAGAAATTTAGAGCAAAATTAGCAGACGACAAATAAAAGTTTAAAAAGCTATGACGATTCTAAAATCTTTAGGAATCAACAAGTTGAATACACGAATTGTGTGTTTATATATTTATGTAGTGTAATCTTAGAATCATATCTTGATTAATGTATTCATACTACCGACTTTTTTTCGTTAGTATGAAGAAACATCAATCGATGACGCTAAGAAATAGAATAATTATTGTAAAATATTATATTTCATAAATTTTGAAGTTATTCCCCTTTCATTTATTGTTATTACATCATTACACAAAGGGCCATAATTTGAAATGTATACTGTAATGTGTTGTATATAAATAGCCATGTTGTTGCCAGATTGTTAACACACCAGGTAAGCCATCTACTGGGCATGGTAGAGTGTTACCGACATTGCAGACCAACACAAGAGCTCCTGGCCAAATGAGGTCAGGGTTTGAGCGTTTAATGCGACTTATGTAAAAGCCGTATTTCGGTCTAGCCAGATGGTTTTTGTTTCAAGAACCATATTATTACGTTTTTTTTGGAGGCTGCGAGGTAGATGCGTGAAGCTGGTACTACCGATCTGACTGGGTCAATAATGCAATTGAGGTAATCAGCCATCGAGAGGATGAAACCTGACAAGTGTTAAAGGTTGAACATCACATGTCGTTGAATACAACTTCCATTTCTTATATGTTTCTATGGCAGATGTGTATTTCTATGTATTCTGATACCAATGTATATAACAACAGAAGGGTCGACTCTGACAAGGTTAAAATATTAACCCAGTATGTACATATATTATACATGAAAGATGACATCTTTCATGAAGTTGCCGGGGGAGCATGTCAGAGTCTAGAATAGTGCAGTGATGCAGTGACATCGTTACGCCCGCCAGGCGACTTAGTCCCCAGCAGGGATGCCGTAACTTCGTTACGCCGCCAGGCGAGTAGTAGTTACCTGCCTGCGAGGTTGCTGGCTGACGAGACGGCCAGCGGTCAGGCAAGGACGACGCAAGACGCACGCATGCCTCGTGAAGCCACTTCAGGTGGGAGGCAAGTTGCGAGCTATAGGCAGACAGCTCTGGGACGTGGACTCGACTGGACGCATGATGAGAGAAAGGCGTTGTGTGGTTTCTGTGCCTGAAAGTCGAGTGTCTGGACATCTTGAGAGATAGACTGTGAGCTGTATTGTGTATGTAAGTGTATTGAAGTATCAAGTATATCTTGTAGTGATCATCGTACTGTATATGATCTGTAAATAAATCCATTGAACGTTGTGTCGTTGAGTCTTAAGTCAAATCACGTTGTACTTGTACTGTCTCACATGTGTTAGGTTAGCGAGCCAAGTTTAAGACCCTGACATGTGTGGACGTGGTGGCATTCGTCCGGCTTTGAAATGAACGTGTTTATGTAATTAACATTTAAAACTAGAGTTTGTGAACTTAGAATTTTTGTCAAACTTTATAGTACATGTAAATGTGATCGTGGAAGGCTCATTTTGATATATTACTACATTGTTTAAACATGGAGACTAGTTGTAAACGTACAGTGCATACATATTGTTTGATCTTGTAAACGTGTAAAACATTTGTGATTGTTGAACTTGTCACCGTTTTGACCTTGTCGACATTGTGATCTTGTCGCCATTGTGACCTTGTCGCCATCTTGTAAACTTGATGTCTATGTCCTTACTGAATGTCATCTTGATGTAAGTGATGTGTCATCAATGTTGTAGAGTGTTGAGATATATGTAGATTGTCTTTGTGAATTGAGTTGTGGAACGCAAAAAGTTTTGGGAAAGAAAGTGACTTGTGTTTTGAAAAAAAAAAATTGTTGACGGACAAAATTACGACCTACAATTACACTCAACGCCATACAAACCTAATCAATACTTAGTGACAAGCAGGCACACCACATCAAATAGACGCTAATTTATTTCCTCCAAAAACAAAGCAGGTTTTCCGTACCATCTGAAACCTTGCCGTAGAGGTCATTTGTGTTTCGAAGTAGCGGCCCTACAGTTCCTAGCCCGATTTCCAACCGTTCTTCACCGCATCCAGGGCACTTGAGTATATTTTTCTTTTCATTACTTACTTTAAGGATGCAAATTTAGGCACGTATTGTCAATAGCATTAAATTGTAAATTGTTTATTTTACTAACCACTTGTAACAAATTGTGTGGCTGGTATTTCATTGACATTTTCCATCATGTCTTCATTAAATGATTTCATCGATATGGGGTTAAAGTTGAAGTTAACAGGTGATGAACTGACAAAATGGAGTGAGAAGAAATACTCTGAATACCAAGAACGCAAGGAAAGAGCAGCTGAAAGAGCTTTAAAGCAGGCAGAGACCGAAAGGGCGGCCAAGCAATTAGAGGCAGAAACAGCCTTAAAGCAAGCAGAGGCAGCAACTGCAGCAAAGCAGACCGAATTAGAACTGGCTGCAAAGACAAAGCAAGCCGAATTAGAAACAGAATTAAAGAAGGCAGAAATAGCAGCTCAGAGTAAGAGAGAAGAACTGGAGTTACAATTAAAGATGAAACAACTTGATACTGAGACTGCCATTAACAAAGAGTCTAAGAAATCTGAAAGACTGGAGAAAGAAAACCAGTACAAGAAATATCAAGGTATTGTACGTAATTATACCTCGGGTGACTGCATCGCAGCCTTTACCCAAAATTTTGAAACTTTAATGGAACATTACCAGGTTCCACTGTCTGAATGGAATATTGTTTATATGAGTTTATCAGGGGAGCCTCTTAAAGTCATTGAGACCATCCCCAAAGACCTCAGAAAAGACTACCATTATCTGAAATCAAAGATTATGGCACATTTTATGTTAGATGAGGCAGGTTACAGAGAACAATTCAGCAAGTTGAGCCCAAAACCGACTCAAACGTTCTCTGATTACCTCTGCTTAGTCCGAGATATATTTACCAAATGGACTTCAGCAGCTAAAATTGACAAAAATTATCAAAGATTAGAAGATCTGATCATTAGAGATAAAGTCATTTCATCCATTCCATCAGCATTTTCAAAATTTTTGCAGGAGAATGAATGCACTAGTGTAGATGAGATTGAGAGACGTGGTTCGGCGTATTACACAGCCAACAAACATTGTTTTGCCAGTGAAGCTACTGACATAAATTTTGTAGCATCGGCTAACTATGACAAACCCTATAGTAGGCAGAAACCTCATAGGCCTACATCTGAGAAGTATAATCACTGTAATATTGTAAAATTTCACATCATCAAGGTGAGATGTGCGACAAGAACCCCGCATATCATACTTATCTACAAAACATGGTAAACAGACAAGATAAGGAGCGTAGATCCTTCAGAAATTTGCGTAAATGTTTCCTCTGTAAGGCGTACGGACACTATCGCCATGATTGTAAAGGTAGGCAAATGACCAACAAAGCAAATGCCGCCTTGTTTGACAGTTCATCGTCAGATGAAGAACAATCAGAGAAACATCCTGTGAACTCAGCACAGGCTTTTGACATGTTTAACGCAAATAAATGTACTGTTTGTAACACCTTTTATGAAGATGGCATTTTAACATGCGGCCACTCCATTCCTATTGCCAATGAAGAAGCTAATTTGGTAGTAGATTCTAAAGGCAGGATAAACGTCCATCACGGATATGTGAATGGCAAGTCTGCTACAGTCCTTCGGGACACGGGCAGCTCACTTATTGGTCTGAAGAGAACGTTCATAATGCCTACAGACTATACAGGCAGGCACGTAACATGCAGAACATTCTCAGGCAATATTGAGAAATACCCACTAGCATGGGCATATATTGAAACACCTTTCCTCACTGGGAAAGTAAAGTGCGCTGCATTAACAAACCCAGTGTGTGATATAATAATTGGAAATTTACCAGAGGTGAATGATAAACCTCATGACATAACATCTCTTTGTATTGATGATAGCATAACATCACCATCAAATGTCATCATTGATAATGTTACACCACCTAATGAATGTATGGTAGCTAATGTAGCACTAAGATCTCATGACATCATTGATAACATTGTTTCATCACCATCTGATATCATTGAATGTGTGAACGCAGTAACTAGATCTACTGCTAGAGTGCAAGATGAAAGTAATCAAACTGAGGCTATACAAATGCTTAGCCCAGTATCACTACCTACTAACACCATGAAGGAGACGTTTGTAACAGCTCAAAAGGCTGACCCTTCATTGTCAAAATATTTTAATCTGATCGGCCAAAAGCCAAAGGTAACCAAGAATGCGAAATGGCATTTTGCTGTGAAAAATGATATCCTCACCTAGGTATTATACCAGAGGTGACAACACAACAGAGCAAACTGTTTTGCCAACTAATTATCGTAAGCAAGCCTTACATCTTGCCCATGATATACCTCTTGCAGGGCATATGGCATACGCTAAGACCAGATCAAGATTATTAACACAGTTTCATTGGCCCAAATTTTGCAATGACATTAAACAATATTGCAGAAGTTGTGACATCTGCCAAAAACTGGTAAAAAAAGGTAAACACCCACAGGCAAAGTTACAAGTTACTGACTTAGCCAGTCGACCGTTTGAGAAATTATCTGTCGACATAGTGGGCCCTCTCAATCATACAACAACTAGAGGGAATAAATATATTCTAACTGTCATTGATCAATGTAGCCGCTGGCCGGAAGCTATTCCGCTAAAGAACATAACTGCCAATGATATAATGGAAGTTTTCTTCCATATTTTTTCTCGGATAGGATTTCCAGACACTATCCAATCAGATAGGGGCACTCAGTTTATCGCCGCATCTACCCAAGCTTTCACCAAAATGTTGGGAGTGAAGCAATGTTTCAATTCCCCGTACCATCCTCACTCTAGTGGAATTATAGAAAAATTTAACGGCGATTTAAAGCACATGCTTGCAAAAGTCACGACAAGAGCACCCCAATAACTGGGATGTATATCTACCAGCTATTCTTTTTGCTTATCGCGAGGTACCACATTCTAGTACCGGTTTCTCTCCTTTTGAACTTATCTATGGTGCCAAACCACGTGGCCCATTGACTATTTATCATCAAATGTTAACTGACTCCACTCCAGTACTTAAACCCATATCATCATACGTATATGTTACATCATTGCGTGAAAGAATCATCAAATCTTGTATAATTGCAAAGAATGCACTAAAATTATCTGGTGCTACTTATAGACAATATGCTGACAAAGGTAACAGGACAATAACGTTGACACCTGGACAGGACGTTCTTCTTCTATTACCTAGTGACAGACACTTATTGACTGATTCTTGGCAGGGACCTTTTAAAGTGACGAGACAGATTTCACCTGTAGACTACGAGATCCAAATAAAAGACAAACACAAAATATTCCACATAAATATGCTAAGACCATACTACAACAGAGACAACGAACAAGACGATACAACAGCTTGTACAGTGATAATAGATCATGAAGATGACGAGGCTAGTGACGAAATTCCAACACCTGCATTAGACACGACAAACTGCTTGAAGGAGATTAAAATCAACCCAAAGTTAACTCAAGCAGAAACAGACAGTTGCAAACAGCTAATACAACAGTACAACACCATCTTCTCTAACAACCCAGGACAAACAGAATTAGTACAGCATCACATCACACTCACGTCAAACACACCCATAAAATGCAGACCATACACCATTCCATTACATTACAAAGAACACTCACATCAGGAGATCATCAACTTAGAGAAAAACAACATCATAAGACGATCCCAATCAGACTTCTCATCTCCAATGGTCATAGTACGCAAAAAGGACAACACGATAAGACTCTGTGTCGACTATAGAAAGCTCAATAAGATAACTCTTCTAGATCTGGAGCCAATGGCAAACTCTGACGATCTACTGACAGAACTGACAGACGCTAGGTTCTTTACGAAGGTAGACATGACTAAAGGATATTGGCAAATAGCGGTAGACGAACAGAGCAGACATCTGACAGCATTTGCCACACCTTGGGGACTGTACGAATGGTGCAAACTTCCATTTGGGCTTGTCAATGCCCCAGCCACATTCGTACGTATGACACGACGTCTACTAGTAGATATACCTAACATAATTTGCTATATAGACGACATCTGTGTTCACACAGAGACGATGACAGACCACATAAAGACATTAGAACAGACATTTGAACGCATTAGACAGCACGGACTGACGGTAAAGCCTGCAAAAGTAGACATAGCCTACCAGGAAATATCCTTCTTGGGGTACAAAATATCCAATGGCTTTGTCACGACAGACGATAACATTGTGTCCAAGATACTAAAACTCTCACTTCCGACTACGAAAAAGCAAGTCAGAAGTTTGTTGGGACTTATAAATTATTACAGGCAGTTCATTCCTGATTTTTCCTGAACTGACCGAAGTATTTACTAACTTACTAACAAAAGATAAACCGGAGAAAATTGTAAGCAATGAATGCCTAAAATTTGCATTCCAAAAAGTATTAGCGTGTTTTTCTGATAATAGCTTAAATAATCTTATCCTGAAATTGCCCAATCTCCATTTACCTTTCAGATTGCGTACAGACGCGAGCTCCGTGGCGATTGCAGCAGTCTTGTTGCAAGAGCATAATAACATCCTTCATCCCTGTGTACTTCGTATCCAGGAAACTGAAACCCAGAGAACGGGCTTGGTCAATACCTCAGTTGGAAGCCCCAGCTTTAGTGGTGGGTATAACTAAATTGTCCAGATTCCTTCTAGGACGCCATTTCATTGTGGAATCTGACAGCAGCCCGTTGCGATTTATAAATTCAGGTGTACCTTCAAACCAGATGGTAGCGCGCTGGTCTCTTAAGCTCCAAGATTACAGCTTCGAGGTTCGACATATCCCAGGCAGAACAAACACGATTGCCGATCTATTGTCCCGTTGTCCGACCGACCCAGTAAGCACCAATGTCTGAGTGCAGTGTGTAAAATACACTCAGATTAACACAGCCATCCATCAGTGAATATTTTTTTTCCATTCACAAAAAGCTGTGTAAAGTCTACTATGTGATGTGATAGGGGATTACTCCCAATATATATAGTGTTCTTATTTTACTAATTAATGTAGTGATTGTCGTGTATAATTGTGTAGTGTGTGGTAGAAAGCGAACTTTATTAATTGTATATATTACGAAACAAGAACAGTGCCACATTCGCTCAAAACTTACCGTAAGCGAACTATCCAATTTGACAGTGGTATCTTCGTGTGGAACTTTCCAGTGATATTTTAAATCCGTGTGTGAAAGTGTGACCTAAACATTGACAGCTACACCACTGCAGTCAATCGAAATCCAGAAGGTTTTACAGTGAAACATCCAACACATGAACGATTAGAACATTGTACATTCCGTAACTACATCAGACCGGAACAAGTGTGTTCTACAAGTTTCAACATCAGCTGTTTAGTGTTCGTGTGTACTTCCGGATTAGTTAGAAATTTAGAGCAAAATTAGCAGACGACAAATAAAAGTTTAAAAAGCTATGACGATTCTAAAATCTTTAGGAATCAACAAGTTGAATACACGAATTGTGTGTTTATATATTTATGTAATGTAATCTTAGAATCATATCTTGATTAATGTATTCATACTACCGACTTTTTCTCGTTAGTATGAACAAACATCAAGCGATGACGCTAAGAAATAGAATAATTATTGTAAAATATTATATTTCATAAATTTTGAAGTTATTCCCCTTTCATTTAATTGTTATTACATCATTACACAAAGGGCCATAATTTGAAATGTATACTGTAATGTGTTGTATATAAATAGCCATGTTGTTGCCAGATTGTTAACACACCAGGTAGCCATCTACTGGGCATGGCAGAGTGTTGCCGACATTGCAGATCAACACACGAGCTCCTGGCCAAATAAGGTCAGGGTTTGAGCGTTTAATGCGACTTATGTAAAAGCCGTATTTCGGTCTAGCCAGATGGTTTTTGTTTCAAGAACCATATTATTACGTTTTTTTTGGAGGCTGCGAGGTAGATGCGTGAAGCTGGTACTACCGATCTGACTGGGTCAATAATGCAATTGAGGTAATCAGCCATCGAGAGGATGAAACCTGACAAGTGTTAAAGGTTGAACACCACATGTCGTTGAATACAACTTCCATTTCTTATATGTTTCTATGGCAGATGTGTATTTCTATGTATTCTGATACCAATGTATATAACAACAGAAGGGTCGACTCTGACAAGGTTAAAATATTAACCCAGTATGTACATATATTATACATGAAAGATGACATCTTTCATGAAGTTGCCGGGGGAGCATGTCAGAGTCTAGAATAGTGCAGTGATGCAGTGACATCGTTACGCCCGCCAGGCGACTTAGTCCCCAGCAGGGATGCCGTAACTTCGTTACGCCGCCAGGCGAGTAGTAGTTACCTGCCTGCGAAGGTTGCTGGCTGACGAGACGGCCAGCGGTCAGGCAAGGACGACGCAAGACGCACGCATGCCTCGTGAAGTCACTTCAGGTGGGAGGCAAGTTGCGAGCTATAGGCAGACAGCTCTGGGACGTGGACTCGACTGGACGCATGATGAGAGAAAGGCGTTGTGTGGTTTCTGTGCCTGAAAGTCGAGTGTCTGGACATCTTGAGAGATAGACTGTGAGCTGTATTGTGTATGTAAGTGTATTGAAGTGTAAAGTATATCTTGTAGTGATCATCGTATTGTATATGATCTGTAAATAAATCCATTGAACGTTGTGTCGTTGAGTCTTAAGTCAAATCACGTTGTACTTGTACTGTCTCACATGTGTTAGATTAGCGAGCCAGGTTTAAGACCCTGACATGTGTGTATTTGAACATTAGTAAAAATAAGTTTCTGTTGTATGTAAGGGAGTTGAACCTTGCCTTGATTCTGCAAGTCCAAACTAATTTTCTGTATTCCGCTAGTGTTTGAAGTAGTTTTGTGTGTGTGTGTCTTCGGATGTTTTAGGAAGAGTGTTAAGAAAGATTGCTTTGTAAATGTCTGTTTGTTTGCCTGTGTGTGTTTGTATTATTTGTTGAAGAGTTTCCACTGCATCTGTGACTGTTTGACATGTGAAAAATATGTGTTCTTCTGTCTCTTTTGTGTTGTTCCTGCACAATTGGCATTTTCCTATTTGTCTGGATCTGAATGCTAATTTGGGTATTATGGGAGTTATATTAAAAATCAGTCTGTAAGTTAATTCTTTCGCCTTAGATGTGACGTGTTTGTTGTGTAAGTTGGAAAAGGTAGATGTGTAGTCTGACATGAAATATTTTTGTCCTCTTTTGATTCTCAGTTTAAGCGATGGTGCTTGTTTACTAACTAATTGTTTGTATATTTCTCGTGTTGTTTCATTTATTAAATGTTTATGTCCTTGTATTGCCTGTATACATGTGTGATAGAAGGATGGTAGTATGCCCTGATAATGTGCTGCTGCGTTGTTTAATTTTGTGAGATGTTTTATTTTGTGTGCTATATAATATAATGCTAATCTATGTTGTTCTGGATGTCTGATAATATTACCTATCTGGCTGATTCTAAGTGCTTGTATTTTTGTTTGTATGTCCTGAAGTGCTATTCTTCCTTGTTTCTTATCCTGAATGAGAGTTTTATGCTGTATGCTGTGTATTGTCTTACTAAATATGAAATGTCTTATCTGTTTACTTATGTCTGTGATTGTCTGTTTTGGAGGGTTTAACACTGTCACTAAGTATATTATATTTGGTATGATGTATGTGTTAACTATTATGCTTCTACCAAATATTGTTAATGTTTTGTATTTATACCTATGTAGCATGTCTGTGATTTGGTGTGTTAGTTGTAGCCATGTTTCTCTCTGTGTTGTTCTGGGGTCACATGGAAATGTGATCCCATACAGTTTCATATTGTGTGTATGTGTTAGGTCTGGAGGGAAATCAGACTTTTGTTTCCACTTTCCCAGGCCCATAATTTGTGATTTTTGTATATTAATTTTGGCTCCACTGCCTTTCCCAAAGTGGGAGAAGGTGTGCAGTATGTTTCTGATGGATGTGTTGCTTGTTGGGAAGAATGCAGTATCGTCTGCATAAGCAATTACCTTTTGCTCTCCTATTCCCTGTATGAGAGTGCCTCTAATGCTGGTATCTCGTCTGATGTTTTCTAATAATGGCTCTAGTGTGAGTATATACAGAAGTGGTGATATTGGGCACCCTTGTCTTACAGATCTTGTCAGCCTGAAGCTAGCAGTCAGTGAATGGTTCACTAAAACTTTGCTTTCAGGGTTGTTATACAAAATATGTATCCACTTTCTGTAGTACTGTCCTATATTGCAATGTTCTAAGCGATGTAATTGATTTTTTTTAAAACTTTTATTGAGTGTTAAAATCGTTGTAAAGTGTATTGTTCGTGTTGTACAGAGCGTTGCATGTGGATGTGTAGGGACATATGTGCAAAATTTCAAACATTTTATTCATTGGAACATTTCTTCATTGAAATTGTTGTAAGGAGACATTTTAAAGAAAAGCAACTAACAGCATGAAGAAGACATTTCTTTATTAATAAAAAAGAAGAAGAAGACTTTTTTTTTTTGTGGCCCTAAGAGAGCCAGTAAAAAAATGTAGGTTAAAATTGCTTATTTCAGTCTTAGAAGAAGACATTTTTTTTTTTTTTTTAAAACTTTTATTGAGTGTCAAAATCGTTGCAAAGTGTATTGTATGTGTTTTTACAGAGCGTTGCATGTGGGCGTGCAGGTGACATATGCGCAAAAAATACAAATATTTTATACATTTTAACATTTCTACATTGAATTTGTTGTAGGGTAAAAACCTTACAGAAACAACAGCATGATGATAGTGCACCGATATTATTTCCCCTGCCGCCTCACTCTCCTGTCGGCTCTAAAACTCCAATACTATCTCCCCCGCTCGGTAATGATGAAACTGGCAGTATAAAATGTAGGGCTGTACCGGATTCAAATTTTTGAAATCCGGCCGGAGCCGGATTTGGCCGGATTTATGAAGTGAGATACACAGCATACAGCATAAAACTCTCATTCAGGATAAGAAACAAGGAAGAATAGCACTTCAGGACATACAAACAAAAATACACGTGGTGAAAACAATCGAAAACACTTCCACAAAATTGAAATTGAAAACTGACACAGTGAACAAACGACAGACACAACTGTGGAACGTCATACTCATAACCATGTGTATGTTCCGGATAATGATTTTAAGTAAAGACACCCTCACTCACACCACTGATTGCGCGATTACTGACAGGTACACATGCGTCAAGAAACATGTTACAAACATGTACACAAAAGTCAAGAAAGATGTCATAAAAATATGCGTACAAACAAGTAATTGGTATACAAACTGGCTGAATAAGTGCAAAGAACAATACAGAAAACAAAATGCTTGTGTCTTTGTTTGCTTCAATTATCTTTATTTCAGATATACCAAACTCATTTCATTACTGCAAATATGGTATATAGTATACACACGAGGAAAAACGATACTATTACGCATGTCAGCAAAGCTAACATATAAAGAGAAAAATATACGTTCAGAAAAGACACTATACAAATGTCAAAAAGAGTATTGGTTGATATAGCTTCTTTATTCTTTTATTCGTCATACTAGTCCAGTAATAAGAGGCGTCATGGTTAACAAACCTCAATTTGCCTCTCAAAATCCTTACAATTTATTTATACCAACACCGGGAACAGAGCAAAACATGTGTGGCGACATGTAAAGAAATATTATCTTATGTTGCATTAAAGTGTGTGCAAATTGGGTGAATGAAATATGCAGACATATGACACACGACACATCAACACATTACTAATATTAGATTACTTTCGGATTTTCCCGTGACAGTAAATACATTCAATACATTCTTGATCCATGTTCATTATGCATTATATCGGAAATTCCCATACTAGTAGTATAATTGGGAATATCAATTGGTCCACAGATCATATTATATCAGCAATTCACATACTATTTCTACCTGATTACTATTCTTAAAACGTTAACGTTAATGGGAAATGATAACATATCCTTTAGTTATTAATTGAGCAGAGTTGCATTATTAAGAAATTTCTAACTACGGTACAACTGCGGTATTTGTCAAATTATTAATGGCAAACTACATTATGTCCTAGAGTTCTCTTTATACAGCACTCTATACGGCTACCGAACTTGAAGCCTTAGCTATAATAGGAAACATTGGAAAATTCTCTGAATATAGAGTTGCTAATAAATTCTTATCAATCCAGTTGTTTTGGATATTTATGGTTTACTCTCTTTACAAACCATGGCGGATTATTTTGTTACAAGATTAAAATATTTTGTGTTTTGGTTATAATCTTCATAGGGATATATAAAATACAGCAGGCCAAATATCTATTTCTCTTTTAGACGCCCACAGAAAAACATTCACACAAACAGTTCATATTTATGATATATTAAGTATGTTACATATATACATATTTCCTGATGTAATTGACAGATTAAATGAAGCAAATCGGCATTCTCAGAAGACATAGGTGAACTGGACTGACTATTCACATTTCGCGGAATCGTATTGTGTCACTATGAATACTGGGACTATGAAATTGTGATTTCCGTGCTCCGAACATTTCGAAACCAGTTATCTATTTCAGAGGAACATAACAGACTGAATCTAGAAGGAAATACAGTTATTAATTAATCAATCATCAGTTCACACATGACATGCATTGCATAATAGTGGAAACGCAAATTTACGTCATAAATCAATCATTCATTCAGTTAGGTATATGACACGATCATGCAATCATTAATTTGTTTATTCATTCAGTCATCCATTTGGTTAGTTATTTCATGACGCGATCAGTCATTCATTTATTTATACACATCGCGACATGATCATTCGTTCAGTTGTGTACATAATTAATGATACCACTCATACGAAACATAAATGTTGTTACATCATGACGCAATTATCATTCACCTGGTTATTGTAAATCATGATTCATTCATCTCGAAAACGATGAGAGAGTCATGATACTCATCTAGTCACATAATTTTTAACAGTCCATACAGTATCATACATAAATCACGGAGAGAAAGGAAATATAAAGTGATTAACTTTTACACCTCAGACATACAATTACGAATAACAGTACAGACATATACAAAGGATGAATCGCATGTCAGAACGAAAGATATAAATTATGTATTATATGGTTTCTATTTCAAGTTAGATTAATTAGATAAATGGTTAAGTTGTTGACGTATTTGCTTGTTACATTGATAATGACATAAGCTGCTTATATGATATGATTCGCCAGTCTTTGTGGCTCACATATATAAGGCGTCAGCGACAAAAGCAAAAGACCTCTCGGAACAAATGGGACAAGAACAAGCGTCGCATTATAGCCGAATGGGACAGGACAGAGAGAAATGAAGAAATAGTTATATGTCAAAACTAATATAGAAGGATATGATCCAATCAATCACATACATCCCCTTAGTCGGGTTTTGTAAATTTGGATGGCGATACATGCCCATTGGGCCATTAGAGGGATTAAACTTATAGTTTATTTAGCCTAGCTTTTTCGTGAGCTGGTACTTCACGACATTTACCGTAGTGCGTAAATAGGAAGTGGTGCCCTGCTAAATTTAATTCTAGGGCTGTAGGTGGTTGATAGGAGACCATTCCTTCACAGTAGTAATAGATGATATAAGTATGACACATGAACTCTGTGCTACGTCTTGTCAATCTAATAGATAAGCTAAAATGGTAAGTACCATTTCAAAAAGGAGGGGCATGCTGCCAAGTCGTGACTGAAGTTAATGACGCGAAAAACAGAAGGAGCAGAACTCTCGGTCAGAAACGTAGATATAACTAAGAAACTAGCGGATCACGTCAGTTTCGGTTATCAATAGTTACGGGAGTCGAATCATGGATTCCAACAGGAAAACGGCACATTGAAATGGTCCAGACCTTGAAAAGAATATTGAAGGATATAAGAGCCTGAAAAGAATAGAACAAAGGCAACAGATCCAACGAGACAAGATATATTACGGCAAGGTTAATTAAAAGGGCTAGTGTTTGACGATTGATTACTCATTATGTTTACGTTTGAAAATTACAAAGAAGAATAAGATATTTGCCGATCTTCAGTCCTTTTGTTTGCTGTTAAGTTTTCCTGCTTCAAGTTTGTTGAAAGAGTGTCACACCCTGGACACCTTATCGGTTAAATGGTTTTGATTGAAGTTAGTTTAGACATTCTTCAGCAGTTTCCACCTAGTGAGAAGTGTTCCAAAGTATTTACAAAATAAACCACACACAATGCTCGCGTCGCGAGGCGCACACACGTTCTAAAATTTCCACAACAGTGACTGGTCTGGGACGCTCCCGTTCAAACTGCGCTGTTGTTAGTCAAAACGGCGGGGTGTCGGTATTATATGATAGCCCTCTGAGATAAACATGTATATTCACATTCTATATTCCACATTCTACCATACAAGCATGCACCTATATGTGTGCATGTACACATATATGCGTGCATGTCCACATTCATACATATTATGGGTATTCAATTAAGTAAACAAATAAACTGGTTTTATTTCGTTATGTCTGTGTGTTTGTGAATATTTGTGTTATTTTGTTTTGGAACATATGCAGTATTAAACGTGAATTGTACGTTTTGTATTTGTACAATGCGGCATTTCTACAGGACCATACTAGGTACCTGTATTCTGCTAGAGAAATCAGCAATTTCGTGTGGTTGTCTTTGGTAGATTTGGGTAAAGTGTTTAAAAACATTGCTTTGTACATATCTGTTTTCTATGTAGTAAATGTTTCAATGAGTTGTCTTAGTGTGTCTAGTGCGGTTTGGACTGTTGGACAAATGTAATAAATGTGATCTTCGGTTTCCTGTATGTTCCGTCTGCAGAGTTGACATTGTGTTATTTGTTTTGACCTGCGTGCTTGTTTTTCCGTAGTAGGTGACATGTTAAAGATTAAACGGTAGGTAATTTTTCTGGCTTTGGGTTTGATGTGTGGATTGTGGAGATTAGTGAAAGTACATGTGTAGTCTTGTATGTAGTATATTTGTTCCCTTTTTATTCTGAGTCGTAGTGGGGGTGCTTGTTGATTGACTATATATTTGTAAATCTGGTTTGTTGTTTGGTGTAGTAAATGCTCGCGTCCTTGAAGTGCGTGTATGCATGTCTTGTAGAAAGCGGGTAGTGTTCCAAAATGGTGTTGTGAATTAAGTTGCATTCTTCTAAGGTGTTGCAGTCTGAGTTCTATGTAATAGAGTGCTAGTGGGTGCTTTTCAGGTTGATTGAGGATATGTCCTATGTGTTGGATTCTAAGCGCTTGTATTTTTGTATCTATGTCTTGTAGTGCTATTCCCGCTTGTCGTTTGTCCTATATGAGTGTCTTATGTTTGATGGAATAGATTGTGCTGCCAAAGATGAAACGTCTGATGTGTTTGTTGATGTCTGTGACTGTCTGTTTAGGAGGGTCTAGCACTGTGACTAAATATATTATTTTGGGAAAGATGAATGTGTTAACTATGATGCTCCTACCAAATATTGTGGATGTCTTATACCTGTATCTATGTAGCATGTCTATAATTTTTTGTGTGAGGTTTTGCCATGTCTGTGCTTGCATCTGTCGAGAGTTGTTAGGAAATGTTATCCCATATAGTTTGATGTTGTCTGTGGCTGTTAAGTCGGGTGGAAAGTCTGTTTTGTTTCGCCACTTACCAAGACCCATTATGTGTGATTTTTGTATGTTTAATTTTGCCCCACTCCCCTTGCCAAACTGTGTAAAGGTGTGAAGTATATTTGTAACGGATGTGTTGTTGGTGGGGAAGAAAGCGGTGTCGTCTGCGTATGCAAGCAACTTCCGCTCTCCTCCGCCTGGTATGAATGTGCCAGTGATGTTGGTGTCTTGTCTGATTGCTTCTAGTAGTGGTTCTAACACCAGCACATATAGGAGCGGCGACAGAGGACATCCTTGTCTCACCGACCATGTGAGCCGGAAGCCCGCAGTGAGTGTGTGGTTAACCAACACTTTACTCTCAGGATTCTGGTACAAGATCGCTATCCACCTCCCAAAGTACTGGCCTAAATTGCATTGTGTTAATGTCTTGTGTAGATAGGAGTGGGAAATTCTGTCAAAGGCTTTTTCCTGGTCTAGGGACAAAATAGAGGCTTGACAGTCTTTCTCCTGTGTGTATGTGATGATGTCTTTAATACAATGTGTATGCTGGTGAATGTTTCTATGTGGTACGCCGCATTGTTGGTCTGGGTGTATGAGTGTTGACATAAAGGGTCTCAGTTTGTGGGTCAGTGCTTTGGTTAGTATTTTATAGTCTGTGTTGAGTAGAGATATGGGTCTGTAATTTTTCATCTGTGTCTTGTCTGTGTTGTGTTTAGGTATGAGTGTTAAGTACGACATGTTGCAACTGTCTGGTAGTTGTTCTTTGTCAAAGGCGTCTTGATATACTTTAAGAAGAAGGCCACCTAAGATAGGAAAGAAATGTTGGTAGAATTCTACAGTCAAGCCGTCCGGTCCTGGTGTCTTGTCTTTGTTCATTTTGCTGAGTGCGTGTGTTATGTCTGCTAGTGTTAGATCTGTGTCTAGTGTGTCTTTGTCTGCATCTGACAGCTGTTTACTGTATTTTAGAAATTTGTCTTGTGTCTGCGTGTCTACTGTATCTGCTGTAAATAGGTGTGTGTAGTATTGGTTGAATGCTTCTGTTATTTGCGCGGGTTCTGTTTGTGTGGTGCCTTGCATGTCTATTATTTTGCCTATTTGTCTACTGTGTTGTACATTCTGTTCAATCGCTAAATTTTGTTTACTGGGGGACTTTTGCGTGATTATGGTTAGTTTTGTTCTAAGGAGGGCGCCTAGATATCTGTGTTGTTGGTGCTGCTCTAATTGTTCTTCTAGTGTGTTTAAATGTGGTGCTTTGTTGTCCATCTGTTTTGTTAGTTGTATGGCTGTTTGTATAATTTGTTCTTGTCTTAATCTGTCTTTGTGTATGATGGATGCTAGGTGTTGTGTTCTGCTTCGTATTGTATTATTTAGTAGGTCCCAGTATTTTCCGATGTTATCAGCCGGTGTGTGGTCGGTATATGTGTGTAAAAGTTGTACCATGTATTTCTCACATTCTGTATTCTTTAGAAGTGTGTTATTAAATTTCCAGTGTTGTGAACGTTTGTTTATCTGTGTGTTTATGTTGTTTGTACTGACGTGTGCTAAGATGGCTTTTTGGTCTGTGTACTGTAATGTCTCTTGTAGGTGACTAGTGTTTACTATGTGGTGTGTTGCAGGTATATATATCCTATCTAATCTTCTTGCTGTGTGGTGTGTTTTATTTGTTTGGGTTGTTTCTCGCTTATTTGGATGTTTGTGTCTGAATGTGTCTATTAAATTGTGTGTGTCTAAAATGTTTTGCAGTGTGTCTAACTGTGTTGTGCTTTCTCCTTCCAGTCTCCTAACCTGTGTCTTCATTTCTCCGCCTATTATATCCAAAGCCTGTAAGACGCAGTTGAAATCTCCACAGAGTATGATGTTCTGTCCTCTGTATGTGTGTGTGAGTAGTGTGTCTAGTTATTCATAAAATTGTGGCTGATAGTTGTAATTTGGTGGTGCATGTATGTTGACAATGATATATGTATGTGAGGTGTTACTTATCTGTGTTATGCTGATTCTACCCTGACTATCCCGATTTGTTTTTAAAATGTTCCACCTATCTGATGTTTGTAGTATGGCTGTCCCAGAACCTATGTTTTGGACTGCCAAACTGAAGTGTGCATGTCTTAGTCCTAATTGTGTTGTAATTTGTGCGCCATGTATATCTGAATGAATATTTGTCTCTTGTAGCAGGATGAAATCTGGTTTGTATTTGTGTATGAGTGTGCAAATGTGTTGTTGTTTTGTGCGTATACCAGATATATTTAAACATATTATTTTTATGTCGTCACCCATCACAAGTATATAAACAAAAAGAAATTATATTGCGTGCAAATGACAATTGACATTACTAAAGGAAGTAAAGAAATATGCTGCATATAGCTGTTCAGTGCGTTTTGGACGTTCCCGAGTTCTCTTCTTCTTCAGTGTCAGTGGCGATAAATAAACGTCTTAAGGATATGTTGTCCTCTTCCTCTGTGTTCTGTCGTTGATCATTTGTTCTTACTGTGGGGCTGTCCGGTTTGTTCACTTTTTTTGGTGTGGCAATTGGAGAATCGTCGTCTTCACTATCGCTGTTTTCTGCGTTTTTCTGCATTCTATTGCGCTTCTTGTGAAACCATCTTTGTCTACCTCTTTGTCATTTTTAATGGGCTCCCGTTCATCTGAATTGTTTTCCTTGGTCGGTGTTGGGGATGGGTGTGTATTTGGGGTGGTAGGTGATTTGGATTTGGGTTGGGTTTTGCTGTCTTGTTCCTTTTGTTGATTTGTTCTTTGTGGTGTAATGTCGTTTGTGGCCAAGGTATTAGCGATTTCAGTCTCAAATGGTGTTGTTACTGGAGTGGGCATTAGTGCTGTCTTCGGCGCTGTGGTTTCCACTGTGGTTTCCACTTGTTCTCGTGATTGTGCCGGTGGCTGCTGACTCTTTGCTTCTACCAGCGGTGGAAAGTTTTCCACCGTGTTTTCATCAACCTTTGGCCTCGGTCTTCGGCTCGGGCACCTGTTGGCCCAGTGGTCGTCCAGATTTTTTTATTAAAAATGTTCGTCCCTGGGTGGGCTTGAACCACCAACCTTTCGGTTAACAGTCCAATTGAAATGATTTTTTTTTAAAACTTTTATTGAGTGTTAAAGTGGTTGCGAATTGTATTGTTCGTGTTTTTACAGAGCGTTGCATGTGGACGTGTAGGTGACATATGCGCAAAAATACAAATATTTTATACATTTAAAACATTCCTCCATTGACATTGTTGTAAGGAAATATTTTAAATCAACAGCGTGATGGTGGTGGGCTGTTAATATTTCCCCTGCCGCCCCGCTCTCCTGTCAGCTCCAAATCTCCTACCAAGTACCATCACCACCCCTCGGTGATGATAAACATGGCGGTGCAAAAACTGTTAAGAACCAACCGGTGAGGGTGGCAGCAGAGACAACAATCACAGTATCAAAAAGGTGGGAAAGGGGGATGTGATAGTATACGCGTTTACAAAGCCATATATATTAATAGTGATTACAATGATAATAGTGCAAATAACAACCAAATACATAAATAATATAATAATGACAAGGAATAACACTGCTAAGTGCTAAGGGCAAGGGTGATAGTCTCAATGATAATAATAGTTCTAACATGTGATTCCATGTGCTAAATTGATTATCTTAGGAATGGTGTTTACATGAAATACATCTTATAATAATAATGACAAAGAATAAAACTACTAAGGGTGATAACAGCAATGCTAAAAAACACAATGATAAAATTAGTTATGATAATGATCACATTTTCCAAACATGTGATTCCATTTGCTAAAATGATTTTCTTAGACATGGTGTTAAAATATGGCAGGTACCTACAATAACAATTGCATCCTGCACTGTTCAATAATATAGTAGGTGTAAAAAGGAGTTGGTTATCTTTTTTTCTCCTTGCTTATTTTTTTTTTTTAATTATACATATACTTGCAACATGCAATGTTCAATAATAGTAGAAGTAAAAGGAGTTGGTTATCTTTTTCTCCTTGCTTATTTTTTTTTTTTTTTTGTCTTATTTGTAAGGGTTCATTCATTTTTTCCCCTTCCTCTTTTTTTTTTTTAAAACTTTTTGTAAAAAGTAAACAAGCATCAGTATTTAGCACAACATTTTTACAATCTTTACATTTTTGTTTCCCTTGCCATCTTCTCACCAATTTGTTTCACTCCATCAATGCCCTTATCACCACTATCTGGGCAATGATGGTAAAGGCAGGATAAATATTTGAACCAAACCGGTGTGGGTACCAGCAAAGGCAACAACAACCATGAGCGAGGGGAGGGGGGCACATGGGAAAGGGTTTTTTGTTTTATTACTAATGATGACAATAATAATAATGACAAGAAGAGACATACTGAGGGTAATAACAGCAATTATAAAAAAACAGCAATGGTAATAATAGTTATGAAAATGATAACATTTTTACAATATGTGATTCCATTTGCTAGGATGATTTTCTTTGGAATGGTGTTAACATAGCCTAGCAGGTACATACACATGCAAGCTGCAGTTTTTAGTAATTCTTGGAGTAAAGGAGTGGGTTTTATTTTCCTCCTTGTTTTTTTTCCTCCTAAATGTAGGGGTTCATTCATATTTTCCTTTTTGCTCTCTCTGTCTTTTTTTTAAAATAAAAATTAACCAAACATTTGTATTTGCATAAGTTTTTACAGTATTATTGGTTTGATAACCATATGTGTTTTTGTATTCATTCATTCATTTAACACTCACTCACATGATTCAAAGGGGGTGACTAAGAGAAAGGGAAATCTTTACATTTTTGTTTACTTTGCCACACTCCCACCAATCGCTTCCACTCCAATGCCCCTCTGACCACCCTTAATGATGGTACAGGCAGGACAAATGTTTGAACTGACCAGTGGGGGTGGTAGCAAAGGCAACAAAACCATACGCAAGGGGGGCACTAGGGGAGATGAAGTTGTAAATTAATAAAGATGATAATAAGGATAATAAGGTAAATACTGAATACAAGGAAAAGGGGAAGTCTTTACATTATTTTCTCACTCGCTACACTCTCCTCAACTGGTTTCACCCCACCCAAGCCTCATGCTAGGGGAGATGAAGTTGTAAAATAATAATGATGATATCACTAATACTTATAACATTAATGATACTAAGGATAATAAGGTAAATACTGAATACAAAGAAAGGGGTAATGATGGTACAGGCAGGACAAATGTTTGAACCAACCAGTTGGGGTAGCAGCAAGGGTAGCAAACCAAAAGCAACAGGGGGCGCAGGGGAGATGAAGTTGTAAAATAAATAGTGATGATATCAATAATACTTATAAAATCAATGATACTAAGGATGATAAGGTAAGTATTGACTACAAGGATAGGGGAAAGTCTTTACATGTTGTTTCCTCGCTACTCTCTCACCAATTGGTTTCACTGCACCAATGTCCCTATGACCACTCTAATGATGGTACAGGCAGGGCAAATGTTTGAAACAAAATAGTGGGGGTAGTAGCAAAAGCAACAAACCTTAAACAAAAAAAGGGGGGGGGGGACATGGGGGATGAAGTTGTAAAATAATAATGGTGATATCATTAATACTTATTTAATTAATGATACTAAGGATAAAAAGGGTAGGGTAATGATAGTAAAAAATAATAATGTTAATGATAGTAATAATAATACTAATAATAATAATAATAATAATAATAATAATAATAATAATAATAATAATAATAAAATAATAATAATAATAGTATAATAGATATGTGATTTTATTTACTAAAATGATAATCTTAGTTGTGGTGGTAGTTTAGCACAACAAGTTCATTTAAAGCAAACATTCCATAAATAGTACATTGGAATGGGAGGAGTTAAATTTTCTTTTCTCCTTTTTTCTTTTCCCCCTTGTCTATAAGGGTGAAACCATCATTTTGAAACAAATAAAACAAGCATTTATACTTCCACTATTCTTTACATAAGGGATTTTCTATTGGTATTTTGACCATATGTGATCTATTTAATCATCCACTCACCATTCATTCACAGTTTCTTCTTTCTTTCTCTCACTCATGTATACCAAAATTACCAAAAAATTTCCAAAATTGCCAGAGTTGGTATACCATTTAAACCAACTCTGGAAAGAGTTGTGATATTTTGTGCGTGTACATAAAGGAAATTAAATGTGTGTTATATGTGTGGTGTTTGTATCTGGCAAAATTTCTGCAGGTCCATATAAGTTGTCTGTAGTAAGAAAGTGCTACAAGTAGTTTTGTATGTATGTCCTTAGCTGTCTGTGGTATAGTATTGAGAAAAATTGCTTTATATATGTCGGTTTGTTTGCCTGTGTGTGTTTGTATGAGGTGTTTGAGTGTTGCGCGTGTGGCAGTAATTGTTGGACATGTATAATAAATGTGTTCCTCTGTCTCTTGTGTGTTGTTTCTACATAATTGACATTGTTTGGATATGTATGCTTCTACCTGTGTTGTGGGGGTCATACTGTATAACAGTCTATATGTGATCTCCCTAGCTTTTGGTGTTATGTGTTTGTTGTGTAGGTTTGAAAAGGTGCATGTGAAGTCAGTCATGAAGTATTTGTGTCCTCTTTTAATCCTAAGTCTTAGTGATGGTGCTTGTTCTCTAACTAAATGTTTGTATATTGTGTGTGTTGTTTGCTGTATTAACTGTTCATGTCCTTTTATTGCCTGTATGCATGTCTGATAGAATGTTGGCAGTCTTCCCTGGTAGTGTGCAGTTGCATTGTTAAGAGGTGTGAGATGTTTGATGTTGTGGCCTATGTAGTATAGTGCTAGTCTGTTCTGTTCTGGGTGTCTGATGATTTTACCTATGTGAATGATTCTAAGTGACAGTATTTTTGTCTGGATGTCCTGTAGTGCAAATCCCGCCTTGTTTCCTGTCTTGTATGAGAGTTTTGTGTTGAATGCTGTGTATTGTGTTGGTGAAGATGAAGCGTCTGATTTGTTTGTTTATGTTTGTGACGGTCTGTTTGGGAGGGTCCAGTACTGTCGCTAAATATATTATTTTGGGTAATATGTATGTGTTGACTATTGTGCTTCTACCAAATATTGTGGATGTCTTGTACCTATACCTGTGTAACATGTCTGTGATCTGTTCGGTCAGTGCGTGCCATGTCTGTCTGTGTGTTTCTGTGGGATCACATGGAAATGTGATCCCATACAGCTTCATGGTGTCTATGTGTTTCAGATCTGGAGGGAAATCAGCCTTTTGTTTCCACTTTCCCAGGCCCATTATCTGTGATTTCTGTACATTAATTTTGGCTCCACTGCCTTTTCCAAAATGGGTAAAGGTGTGGAGTATATTCCTTATTGATGTGTTGCTGGTGGGAAAGAAGGCAGTGTCATCTGCATAGGCGATGAGCTTCTGCTCTCCTATCCCATGCAGGAAGGTTCCTTTAATACTAGTGTCTTGCCTTATCTTCTCTAATAAAGGTTCTAGAGGTGAGCACATACAGGAGTGGTGATAAGGGACATCCCTGTCTTACAGATCTCGTGAGCCTGAAGCTAGCTGTCAGTGAATGGTTCACCAACACTCTGCTCTCAGGATTTTTGTATAAGATCTGTATCCACTGCCTGTAGTACTCTCCTATGTTACAGTGTTCTAGTGTCCTATGCAGGTAAGTGTGGGAAATTCTGTCGAAGGCCTTCTCTTGATCCAAGGATAAGATGGAGGATGGACAGTCTTTTCCATGTGTGTAGTTGATAATGTCTCTAATGAGGTGTGTGTGGTTGTGTATATTTCTGTCTTTGACACTGCACTGTTGGTCTGGGTGTATTAGTGTTGGCATGAAAGGTTTAAGTTTGTTGGTGAGTGATTTTGCGAGTATCTTGTAGTCTGTGTTGAGTAAGGAAATTGGTCTGTAGTTCTTCAGTTGTGTTTTGTCAGTTTTATCCTTGCATATGAGTGTAATGTAAGACATGTTGCAGCTGTCCGGAAGATTTTTTTTGTCAAAGGCTTCCTGATAGACTTTGAGGAGAAGATTGCCTAGAATAGGAAAGAAGTGTTGGTAGAATTCTACTGTCAAACCGTCTGGTCCTGGAGTTTTGTCTTTGTTTAGTGTGCTTAGTGCCTGTGTTATGTCTTTCAGTGTCAGTTCTGTGTCCAGTGTGTCTTTGTCTGTGTCAGATAATTTCTTTGTGTACTGTAGGCCTAAGAAGTTGTCTTGTATCTGTGTGTCGACTGTCTCTGCTGTGAATAGTTGTGTGTAGTGTTGTTGGAAAGCAGTCTCTATGTGTGGTGTTTCTGTCTGCATGTTTCCTTGCATGTCTGATATTTTGCTTATTTGTCTGTTACGTTGTACGTTCTGTTCTATTGCTAAATATTGCCTCGTAGCTGACTCTTGTGTAATTGTGTTGAGTTTTGTTCTGAGAAGAGCACCCAGATATCTGTGTTGTTGGTGTTCTTCTAGTTGTGCTTCTAATGTGTGTAAGTGATGTGCATCTCTGTCTGTTTGTTTTGTTAGTCGTATGGCTGTCTGTATGATGCGCTCCTGTCTTAGTCTGTCTTTGTGGATCATGGTTGCTAGATGTTGTGTTCTGCTTCGTATGGTGTTTTTCAATAAGTCCCAGTATTGTGTGATGTTCTCAGTCGGTATATTGTCTGTGTACGTGTGTATGAGCTGTGTCATATATTTTACATATTCTGAGTGTTCCAATAATGAATTATTGATACTTCCAGTGAGGTGACCTTTTGTTTGGCTGCGTGTTTGTGCTGTTTGTGCTGATGTGTACTAGTATTGCTTTGTGGTCTGTGTAATCTAATGTTTCCCGTAGGTGTTTGGTGTGTATGATGTGATGTGTTGCGGGCGTGTAAATCCGGTCTAATCTAGATGATCTGTTGTGTGTTTTGTTTGTGTATGTCGTTTCTCTACTGTCGGGGTGTGTATGCCTGAATGCGTCTGTGAGGTTGTGTGTATCGATTATATTTCGTAGTGTGTCAAGTTGATGTAAGCTGTCCCTGCCGGATCTTCTCAGCTGTGTTCTCACCTCCCCACCTACCACGTCTAACTCTTCAAGAACACAATTGTAATCACCGGCAAGAACAATATTTTGTCCCCTGTATGTCTGTGTTAGTAAGTCGTCTAAGTTTACATAAAATCCATCCATCCATCACGTGCCATGCCGGTAAGCGTGGGCGGTCATGTTCTGCCATCTCACTCGATCACCAGAGTCGTGGATCAGCTCCGTGTTTCTGTCTTGACCATGCCACAAGGCCAAGCCATCCAGGTACTTGCTTCTAGGTCTTCCCCTTGGTCTGTTCCCCTCGATCTTACCAGTTGTCACCAAATTCTCCAATCCATTTCTTCTCATAACATGCCCAAAAAATGTTGACTGTCTACGTCTAATTTCTCTAATCAATTTACGATCTTCATTTGTTTCTTGTAGGACTTGTTCATTGGTCTTTCTGGCTGTCCATGGTATTCTTTGCATTTTCCTCAGAAACCACATCTCTACAGCCATCAGATGTTTTTCAGCCTGACTGCTCATTGTCCACGCTTCACATCCATATAAAAATACAGGTTCAATGTAGCATCTCAACACTCTTTTTCTCGTTTCAATTGACATCTTTTTATTGGTCAATATGTTTTTCATCTTGCTAAAGGCTACTTTTGCCATGGCGATTCTTGTTCTAATCTCTTCAAGGCATCTCCCATCAGATGTTATTACTGTTCCGAGATAATTGTACCTGCTCACTTGTTGAAGAATATTCCCATTTACTTGTATATTACATTGTGGTATTTCGTCCTTCCTAGTGACGACCATAATCTGTGTCTTTTTACAATTTAATTCTAACCCTAGTTGTTCACTGTGTGTAACAATCGCATCTACTAGATTTTGCAGGTCCTGTTCATTGTCTGCAATCAAGACTGTATCATCTGCATATCTAATGTTATTGATGCATCGTCCCCAATGTTGATTCCTTCCATATCTTCAATATTTCTGAAAATACTTTCACTGTACAGGGAAAACAGATCTGGAGACATTACACATCCCTGTCTCACACCCCTTTTAATAGGCTGATATTGGCTTACTTCATTATCAACTCTTATGGCAGCTTGTTGTTTCCAATATATGTTTTTTACAAGTCTAAGATCTTTTCCATCAATTTGTAGATCTTCAAGCATCCTTATCATGTTGACATGTCTCACTTTATCAAAAGCCTTTGTGTAGTCAATAAAGCAAAGGTGTAGATCTTTGTTTACTTCTATAGAACGTTCGATTATGGTTCTCAGTATATACACAGCATTTACTGTACCCTTGCCTTCCACAAACCCACATTGTTCTTCTCCTATTTCAGGTTGTATTTTCCTCCTAACTCTTTGCATGATAATTCTTAGCAAAATCTTTGTGATGTGACTCATTATACTAATTGTTCGATGTTGATCACATTCCAAGGCTCCCGATTTCTTTGGGATTGCAATAAATACAGAATTACATAACTCCTGAGGTATATTTCCAGTATCATATATTGTATTAAGCAGACTGGTAACTTTATCTATTCCATATTCTTCTAAAGCATTAATCATTTCTGTTGTGACGCTGTCTGAACCGGGGGTCTTGCCAGATTTCATATGATTAAGAGCATTCTGAACCTCCACACACACAAACACAGCGATGACACAGAAACAGACGACTTATCACTGCCAAAGAATGGGACGCAGAGGTGTTTCCAAGGCACCAGGGCCGGGTTATATACTGGCCAAGACCTATTGACGCGTCCTCGTCGAGCGTCCTGGGCAACAGGTCCCTTCGGGGTCCTGGCTAAAGTCAGTAGGATCGCCGATTCCTCCGAAGTCGGAGAGTGTCTGTCTGTACGGCGAGGAACCACCAGTCTGCACACCAATAAGCCAGACATGGGACAACGGATACTCACGCAAAACTCAGGTCCTGTATGACATCACACTGATGTTGGACAACAGGATGCCTTCATCCGACATACAGGACTTCGCGTTGGAGCTCAAGCCAACGAACACACGCACGCAATCAAAAGCCTTTGTGTGGTCAATAAAGCAAAGGTGTAGATCTTTGTTTACTTCTATAGAACGTTCGATAGAACGTTTCATAAAATAGACGTTGATAATTGTAGTTAGGTGGTGCGTGTATGTTCACAATGACAAATGTGTGTGTGTCGTTTTTAACTTGAACTGTGGAAATTCTACCATGTGCGTCTGTGTGTGTTCTAACAATAGTCCACGTGCCGGAAATTTGGAGAATGGCTGTCCCTGACCCTACGTTATGTTTCGCCAAACTGAAACACGAGTTTCTTAATCCTAGCCGTGTCACTAATTCTGCTGCTTCAAAGTCTGTTTTGATGTTAGTTTCTTGTAATAAAAGAAAATCGGGTTTGTGTTTGTGTATGATTGTGACTATTTGTTTTAATTTCATTCTCATCCCAAAGATATTTAAACTAATTAAACATAAATTGTCAGCCATTTATAAATGATTTGAAAAAAACAACTAATTAATGTGTAGTTTAAGAGTTAGTACCTTTGTCTGTCTTGTCTTTAGTTTTGGGTTTTATCTCCCTCTGTGGTTTTTCTTTCGTTGTTGTCGTCCTCCTCTTGGTCTCCGTCGTTGGTGTCATCATCTGTGCCCTATTGAAATTTTTTTTTTTTTTTTTTTAAACATTTATTCATTATTCCCATTAGAAATTATTTCATAATGAACATTAGCTTTGTTCACAAATTATACACTCTACTACTAATGGATATTTAGTTATTTCTCCACACTAATGCACAGCTAACATCCGAGACATTCTTGTGTATATTATTCTGATAAGTAATCTGCATTGTTTTGTTGACACAATGTTTCTAATGTTATAACAACCAGTGTTACATTGTTTTGTTGACCCAATGTTTCTAATGTTTATAGCAACCAGTGTTACATTGTTTTGTGACCCAATGTTTCTAATGTTATAACAACCAGTGTTAGATTGTTTTGTTGACCCAATGTTTCTAATGTTATAACAACCAGTGTTACATTGTTTTGTTGACCCAATGTTTCTAATGTTATAACAACCAGTGTTAGAATGTTTTGTTGACCCAATGTTTCTAATGTTATAACAACCAGTGTTACATTGTTTTGTTGACACAATGTTTCTAATGTTATAACAACCAGTGTTACATTGTTTTGTTGACCCGATGTTTCTAATGTTATAACAACCAGTGTTAGATTGTTTTGTTGACACAATGTTTCTAATGTTATAACAACCAGTGTTAGATTGTTTTGTTGACCCGATGTTTCTAATGTTATAACAACCAGTGTTACATTGTTTTGTTGACCCGATGTTTCTAATGTTATAACAACCAGTGTTGAGCCCGATTGAAATGAAGCGAAAGATTTATACGTTGTGAATAGAAACCAGATGGCATGGTCATCGATCATATGACAAATATCCCTCAAGGTCGTGCAGGATTTTTATACTGTTGTTACATTGCATTATACCTAATCTAAACTATACGTAATAAAGAAAAAACAATATGTCGCCCATTTATAATCTTTGTATTAGAACCATCATGATAGCATTCAAGTGTCAGATTCCAGTATGAGTTATTCAAAAGCAAAATTGTCAATAAAACCATCCGAAACAAACTCCGAAGAGTCATGTCCCTTCTTAACAGTTAAATAAATATTATGCCCAATTATTTTACGGATAACAACTTTCCCCTCCCCTCCCTTCCCCTCTTCTCCCCTCCTCTTTCCTCCCCTCCCCTCCCCATCTATCTATCTCGCGCGCGCGCGTGGGAGTGAAAGGACACAAAAAGAACGCCGGTTTTATGACTTCATTTAGGATCTTGTCAGTTTTAACTAATAGTATTATGAAATGATAAATCGTTTTCTGTATTCTTAAAGTTAATTTCCTAACAGTGGACAGCGTTTTGCATATTTCAGAAATGAGCTAATCTTCGGGATTTTAATCTTCTGTATAATTTATTATCAGTTATTCTATGTTATGCAAAATTGGCATATGATGAAAACATTTAGAAGAGAGTGTTGTTATTTCCCCTTGATAAGGAAATTCTCTATGTGCTGTAATGGCCTGTAAATAGTTTGTGCGAGCGCTTGGCTGTACAAATTATCTTCGTTTGACAGACAGTTTGCGGATTTGGTAAATATTAAAACGAAGATAAGGTTTATAAATTAACATGTAAATGAATCGATTTCCTCTGAAAAGTAAGAAAGCTCAACGATTGAATTGTATGTAAATTTGGAACATGTACCAGATTGCTCCCACATTGTCAAAATAATGACAGAAAACGGCACATGTGACACGAAAATCACACAAACGAATTGAACTGCTGAAGTTAGTTAGTTAGTTTGTCGACAGATCATCCTCATTGCACATCGAACCATTCAGTCCATAAGTGCTCGGATCCCCTCCTCAGCAAATCCCGCAGCGTGTAGCGGCTAACGACACCAGTTCTGTGTTGGTTTATCAATCTTTTTTGGCTTCCTGCGTAGTGTTCTTGTTTGGCCACCCCTCTTTTAATTTGCTGTTCTCGCAGTCTGGCCATGGTATGCTGCAGCCATGGAACTGCTGAAAGTGTACATCAAATAACAAGTAATAAATACTTGTGTTTAAATAAATATCACTAAAACAGAAATTGAGGCGTGTTGAATGTCACGTGTATTCAAGCCCGCTACACGATGAAGTGGAAACATAGACCTTGACTTCAAGTTTCCTTGCGGACTGGACAGGTGTGAAATAAAGTCTGCGTGTATGACATAATCGAATCCTAAAATTCACCGCCCTTTCCTTTCATTAAAAAAAAACAAAAAAACTTTGATTGAGTGTTAACATCGTTGCAAAGTGTATTGTTCGTACAACTAGCCTTCATCAGCAAACAAATACATACCCAAAACACAACACGTAATCACGGAGAAGACACACCCCCACCCCCCCCCCCCCTCCCCAGTTTAGGTATAGGCTAAGAACAGAATGGAAAGAATATTTTAAACATAGAACAATAAAGAGAACAAAAGAATTTGAAAAAAAAAAAAAAATAACGTCTCCCCCAGGCTGTGGAGACTTTGACCCATCTGCGTAGACCCGGATCCAGAGATCCTGTGGGTATTCGTCATCAATGAAGCTGAGAGTGGCTGTTCTGCGCTGTACACTGTTCTATTCTACCTTGTCAAATATTCCTCTCACTTTTGTCTGGATTTGTAATGACAGTCTATGCTCATCTTTCCATGGAGTTCGCTCTGGAATAGTTGTCAGTGGGATATCAACTGTGGGCAGATCGGTGGTTTCTCTGCAGTGTCGTTTGGCCTGGTGGATAAAACTACTTCTTTTCAACCGCCCCATAATTAAGTTTTTAAATCGGTTCTTCATAGAGTGGCTTGGCAAGCTGAGGAACTTTTCTGCTTGTATTAGTGTTTTTGTATCTCTGCGTTCTCTTAGTGCTTGTGTCCTCCCCATTTTCTCGATTGCTACAATAGGGGTTGATCTCATGCCTCCTGTGATGACTCTAAGAGCTTGATTTTGCACTTTGTCCAGCTCTTGTAGTGTGGTCTTTGATGCTGAACACCACGCAGTTGACTCGTATTCCAGGTGTGGTCGTATGCTCTGTTGATAAACTTTGCTAAATATTTTCCCTCTGGCTCCCCATGTGGTTCCACTTACCTTTCTCAGGATAGCTATTTTTCTTCTGGCTCTTGCTACTGCTTTTTTTATGTGTTGTCTCCATGTCAGCCTGTCGTCGAATGTTACACCAAGGTATGTAGGTTCTTTATCTTCTCTTAATGGTGTTCCATTTATCTGGATGATCCCTACCTTTTGTTTCGGAGATAGGGTAAATAGGGGGATGCTGCACTTGTCAGTGTTTATGCTGACACATCATCTATCCGCCCATGCAACAAATGTATCTACAGCTCTCTGTAGCAATATGGTGGCCACTGATGCATGTTCATTTGTGCTCCACAAAACCAGGTCATCAGCGTACATTGCCGCTTTAATTTCATCCGGTAGATTAGCAACAAGATCATTGATGAAGATTAGAAAAGTGTGGGTGTTGTGGATTTATTTATAGTGTCGTCCCTGGGGTAAGGGGAATCAACACCCACATTATTTTTAACCCCATATCATTATTCTGGAGAATCCACTAGATTCCGTCCACAACACCCCTTCAGTCAATGGACACCTCTTTCTCTCTCTCTCACCACTGGACCATGCCCCCTCTCATTCTTCCCCAAAACAACATACTACACAACTCTAGCTTCTAAAATCAATACAAATTAATTTAATGAAGAAAAGTGTATGTATGTGCGAAGTGTGCGTGTAGAATGTGTGTCGTATACTCTAGTGTGTCTGCAGAATCAGACCGAACAGCTCAGGAGCAAAGTCAGATCATCCCAGTAATGGCCACACCACAGCATGTTAGCTCAATACACAATGACCTCACCAAACGATGTGTCCCTCCTGCCAGCTGTTGACTTCCTCCGGTGGTTCCCTGATAATCTCGAGACATGATCACCAAAAATGAATATAGTCCAATACTGATCCTGAATCGATCATACACACAGTTACTAAGTGTCCCTACAGTTCTAATATTCATCAATAATTGTATCGTGAAAATATGTATCACTGTCCCGTGTAACACAATTGTTTATTACTAATTGTCTTAAAGTTTTCACGATCGTAAAGTAAAGAGTACAATTCCACAGGAATCTACTAGTTTAGGAAAAATGCTATGTTCAGTATTCCTTCTAAAACCCGTGGTGTTCATAGTACATGTGGGGTGAAAAATGACTTCTCGCAATCATAGTGAACTCTATCACAAAGAAAACGTTCCTAGATAACTATATGTTTCTGCTCAACAGAGCCATGTTCTTTCAGATCCTCCTGATCATGGGCTCAGTCTAAAAGCCTCTGAATGAAACGTCCTTCACTGAATCATTCATACTTTTAACAGTGATGTTTCAGCTTGTTATCTTCATAACCTGAGTGGAACCTGTGAAAGAGAGAACACACCTGGTGAGAGCAACCCGACACTGACCCCTATTAGCTGAGTTCAGGCCGACGGCCTCACTCAGATATAACAGTGAACCAAACTCTGTCATAGGGCAGAGGGGCTCATCACATCGGTCTGAGTTAGGATAAGACAAGGAAACAAAAAAGGCGAAGCGCAGAACCCCAGTAGACACCCACTGGAAGATCCCACCATTGGACATTTCCCCCTATCCCCCAACCATCCTAATCTCTCTAAATATCATCACATTACACTATTCTCAACCAGCTGAGCAAATTGAAATCTCACACTAGTTAGTTTAACAACGCGATTGCCTACTATCGCCGACACTCCTTAAATACCTAACCACAGTGCAACAACACTATGCTTAAGTCCTAAACTCTATCTATCACTAGACTATCCTACATTACTTACACCTAAATGTTATCTAGTGACTACCTTATATAACCCAGTTGTGTTCTGAATTGAATCTACACATTGCCATGAAAGACACATGTTCATCAACTTTAATTGACATAGGACACAATAAATTCTTTCCAAATTCGAACAGAGCTAGCCAAAACACTTCAGCCTAGTTTAATTTCTATTTCTCACACTGGCGGCTAATAAGTCACGTTTCATACAGTCTGGGATTGTCTGAGTGACGTCATTCGCTGTCAACTACAGGTGGTCTTGGCAGCAACCAATTCAAGACGGTGCTGTTCCTTTCATCTTGAGATTCGGGCAAAACAACATGCCGACAATTTTCTCTTTTACTTTGGAAATCTCAAAGACTTTTGGTTTCGTTTGATCCGATGGGAGTGTTTCCCCACTAGCAACAAACTATTGCAGCTGTGAATACAGACTGTCTCTGTTAACCTATCATCTTATGGTTAACTCCAGTGGTCCCGTGACAGTGGGGGACAAGACTCCGCCCTGGGGAACACCGTGACGCAGCAGTACTTTCTTGCACTTTAGTCCATCTATCTGTACTCGGGCTCTTCTGTTGTGCAAGTATGCTTTCACCCATTTGTACATTCCTCCATTGGCTTTACAGCTTCTCAGTTTCCCCATCAGACCTTCTTTCCAGACTTTGTCAAAGGCTTTCTTCAGATCTATCCATGCCGCAAGTACCAGCTTCTTCTCTTAGAATGCATCCTCAACTTCTTGAGAGAGGTAGGTTTTCTGATCTTCCATAGAGTAGCACTGCCTAAAGCCAGCCTGTTGTGGCACAAGGATGTTTTCACTTTCAATGTACCACTGTTGTCTGTGATTGATGACGCGTTCCATTGTTTTGCAGAGACAGCTGGTGAGGCTAATTGGTCTGTAGCTGGAGGCAATGGAACTGCCTTTCCCAGATTTTAGGAGGGGTATCATGATTGCTTCTCTTCAGGCTTGTGGAACACTGCATAAGGTTCAGGTGTTATTGAGGATATGTAACAGCTTTGCTTTGGCCTCTGTTCCCAGGTTCCTGATAATTTCATTGGAAATACCATCAGCTCCAGTTGACTTTCTCATGTTCAGTTTTGATATGGTTAGCTCCAGTCGACTGATTGTGATAGGTGCCTCCATAACCTCATGAACTATTTCATTCCTTCCTGTATGTTGCCATTTCTCTCGAATCTCTTGTTGTTTCTCTGGGCTAATTTCTATATTGTTATCTTGTGCGAATGAGTCCGCAAAATGGTCAGCTGCTTTCTTTCCTGTTAAGATGTTTCAGTATTTATGTAGTGCAATTTTTGAGCTTCTCCCTGTGCCCTCATCATTAAGTTGTTTTATTAGCTTCCACAACTTCCTTGTGTCTCTTTCAAAGTTCAGTGACTATGTTTTCTCCTGCCAGCTTTTACGTCTAGCCTGCAGCTGGGCCCTTTGAAATTTGGCTTTTGCATGCTGGTATTTATTGTAGTTCTCTTGGTTGGGGTTGGCCTCTGCTTGCCTTCTAAACACTTCCACATCATTATGCAACTGTTCCAGTTCACTACTTCAGTAGGGTTTATAATGTTTACTGGCTCCTCTTGGTACTGTCTCTCGTGCTGCCTATATTATGCATTTCCCAAACCCTTCAACTACTTTAAATATGTCCCTCTCAGTGTTCAGGTATCTAACCAGTATGCTGGTGCGATACTTGTACATTGCACAGTCTGCTTTCTTGTAGTTCCACCTTGAGAGAATGATGCTTTCACTTACAAGCTCATTTTCTACAGTTAGAAAGACTGGCCGATGGTTACTGCCACCTAGCTGTTTCCCAACAATTCGTTTACTGTTCCACTCCAGGTCTGGTAAATGAAAAGCCAGGTCAGGTATAGTTGTAGTGTTCTATTATAACAGATCACGGAGAGTCTGAATATAATGTAATGCAACTGCATATATATCAAGTCAAAGCTCCGGCCAAAGTGTAAACGTGTCGGTTTATTGTCCAAGGTATAAAAGTATGTACAGCAAATTGAAAACACATCTAGTTAGTTTGCAGGCCGAGTTGGAACTAAACTATGTTTATCTTTTAAGTCAAGCGTGAGCATTCCTAACAACTAGTCCAATCGTGCTCCCGCGTGCATCATTCACTACCTATTCATTTCCCAAACCCTTTTCTATTGCACACCCTCTATCTCCTAAACTACTAACAGAGATGGTGCTCTGTTATATTCCTCCCTTTCTTTAAGAAGACTTTTCTTGAAAAGTCTTAATCATTAACCTACTTATTCTAATTATGCTTTCTCTCACTAAAACCTTAACCCCAATATTATTTCTCCAACCACCCTTCTTAAACTAACCCCCTCTTAACCAATGAACTTTATTTCTACTCCTTCGAGTCCTATTCTCCACTTGTCTCTTATAGCTAACCGCTATGTTCTGTGATACGTCTTCTTCGTTTCTGAGCCTACAAGGTTTCAAAAACACAGTTCATAAGGATATTTCATTTCATATATACATATGTTCATAAAAATCGTTGGTATATACTTTGAAACTTATCATGCGTTATGTAACTTCTCATTCTCTCTCAACATCAACAACACAACACAGGATAGACAGAAAAGATGGGGTGCGCACCCAGTTATAAAGATGTAAAGAAGTAGTCAAAAAGCAATCACATTTACCTCCCTTGCAAACACAAAAACTATATTTCACATTGGGTTATGTTCAATCATGAAACCATAAAAATAATGTTGACAATGTTCATTTCTTATGAACATATTTTAAACTAATTAACGCTGTTTATCACAGCTCCTATATTTACCCCCTCACATCCCATGACAAGCATCCGTGTTCATATACGTATCTAACCCTATACCAAACCACATGCACTGCTATCTACAGCCCCATTAATATCCATTCTTTATTAACCAGCTTCTTATATTTTCTAACTATCACAACCTCTTTTTATACCCGCTATAGACGTTAGTCACGTTTATTCCTTAATATAATATGGCATCCAATTCATATACCTTCAATCAATGCTGACTTAATGCAGCTCCTATTTCAACTCCCCAGAACCCTTTTATTTGTGTAGGATCCATTATAAAACCCCGTCATCTAAGCATGGCATGTGTTTCCAAAACTTCATAGCCACTATGTAATTAACCTCCCTATCCTAAAACATTAACGCTGATTGGCGCAGCAGTCTTCTTACCAGCACAAGGCCAAAGTTTTTGGTACTCATGTTTACTACAACTTATTACTCATAAGGAGAATGTGTCTCTCTTCTAGTCCTCACCGTTTGTTAACTATTTTCTGAACGAAGAGTTTTAAATAAAGCCCCGTCTTATTACTCTTTATTCTAAACGAAACAATAACTGCTTGTGAACAAGATTTTTTTAAAACAATTTTCAACTTATTTGTAAACAAGGGTAAATACTATTCAATACACAAGACAATTCAACTAAAATCATAATTCATGAGCCAACCAAAACGAAGTCAAAACAGGATATCATACCCCCAAACGTTTTGAAGACAAATTTTCTTTCCCCTCATATCAAATAAAGGTAATCAACCAATTCAAAGAAAGACATTATTCAAAATAATATGACATACATGATGAAACAAAAGAAACCATTTTTAAATATATCCTATCCATTGTTAGTCACTTTTACGGACTAACAATAAATTATTTATCTATTAAGAAAACTCAACAAGTCAAATCTTAAAATCAAATGGCAATAAAAATACATCTTCAAGACCACACGAGAATTTACATCCATATTATCTAACTTATTACTAAAATATACAACATCTTGTCTACTCCTCAAGACAATTCACCACAACTATTAATTAAGCTATTTGCCAATCTGTTTCTAATTTATCTGTAACTCACAGCCACCGTATTTCATCAATTATCAATTTCCTCTTTAAACCACAAAATTTTCAACCTGCTACCTGCAGCATTTTCTATCAATTTATTTACTAAGTCTCCATTTCTTCAATAATTCTAGATTATTCTGTATAAGTGCTATCTCCACATCAATGTCTTCATCTTCTCGTAGAGAAATATTTTCCTTCATACTACTATCTCTATTAGATTCTGAATTTTCATCCATTCCTTCTTCTTCATCTGCATGTCTGTTGCTAGCAGCCGCTAATTTTTTCCTTTCTATATCTAATCTAATCTGTCTATCATAGTTTCTTAACGATCTTTCGAGTAATGGCATTTCTACGTCGCTTGATGAATTTTCTCTAATTCTCATCTGTTTTTTACTTCTCTATTTCTCTGTTTCTCTATTCTCCTTTTCACTGCTTGTCTGGTATTTTTAAATGGAGCGATTACCTCTTCCTCCATAGATTCAACACTATCATAACCATCATACGTGTTCCTTTCTTCCTTCATCAAAGTTTTCGGTATTGTTTCTGCCTGTTCATAAGTATCATTGTAAACTGGTGTTGTTATTAATTGACTTTGTATCGGATCTTTTCCAAAATCTAGGGGTATTGTATATTTAGCTCTTCTGACGAGTTGTCCATCTGAATATAAGTCATCTGAATAATAATAATTATTATTATTGTTATTGTTTCTCTTATCTTCATTATCTCTTCTTAAATGTTCCACGTGTGCCCGTGCTACATGTCCTGTGATTTGGTTCTTTATAATGTATGATACATTACCTAACTTTTCTAAAATATAATACCCTGGAATCCAATGAGCATCAAATTTGGAGTTTTATTTTTTTTCTTTCCCTTTATATTCATAACTTTTTTTCCAATTCTCCTGACCATTATCTTCCATCTATTTTGACATACATCTCCGTCTTCGGTTCTTTATTTATATTATATGTTTATTTTTGCTTCATATGTTTTTATTCTTTTTTTACTCCAATTTATTATTTTCAATTCTCAATATGTAATATGTTCTTTGTTTTCCACTTTAATTACCTTATATTGATCTAAGTCTTATTTCTAACTTATATACTTAAATGTCTACTTCTAATCTATCCTCACTTCTCTTTAATTTTTCCTATTTCCAATCTGTTTCTAATTTACTGTAACTCAAGCCACCGTATTTCATCAATTTCAATTTCTTTTTAAACCACAAAATTTTCAACCTGCTACCTGCAGCATTTCTCTCATCAATTTATTTACTAATCTCCATTTCTTCAATAATTCTAGATTATTCTTTTCTATCTCCACATCAATTCTTCATCTTCTCGTAAGAATATTTTTCCTTCATACTACTATCTCTATTAGATTCTGAATTTTCATTCCATTCCTTCTTCTTCATCTGCATGTCTGTTGCTAGCAGCCGCTAATTTTTTCCTTTCTATATCTAATCTAATCTGTCTATCATAGTTTCTTAACGATCTTTCGAGTAATGGCATTTCTACGTCGCTTGATGAATTTTCTCTAATTCTCATCTGTTTTTTACTTCTCTATTTCTCTGTTTCTCTATTCTCCTTTTCACTGCTTGTCTGGTATTTTTAAATGGAGCGATTACCTCTTCCTCCATAGATTCAACCACTATCATAACCATCATACGTGTTCCTTTCTTCCTTCATCAAAGTTTTCGGTATTGTTTCCTTCTGCCTGTTCATAAGTATCATTGTAAACGGGTGTTGTTATTAATTGACTTTGTATCGGATCTTTTCCAAAATCTAGGGGTATTGTATATTTAGCTCTTCTGACGAGTTGTCCATCTGAATATAAGTCATCTGAATAATAATAATTATTATTATTGTTATTGTTTCTCTTATCTTCATTATCTCTTCTTTTCTTCTATGCTTCTTATAATAAACTCTATCACCTACTTTAAATTCCTGTAATTGTGTATTTTTGTTTGCGTACCTTTTCTGTCTTTCTCTGGCTTTAATTATATTGTTTCTTAACCTTACATTCGCTTTGTGCATTTCTTGTATAATAACTTCTTGAAAATCCTCCCCCATATATTTACGTCTTGGTTTTAACAGATTGTCAATTGGTAGTATAGGCTCTCTTCCGTGTAATAAGTAGAATGGTGAAAACCCTGTCCCCTTATTTTGATTTGTGCGTATCGCGCTTAGTGCAGATCCCAAGAAAAGGTCCCAATCTTTTTCATGCTCGTCGACAATTTTTGCTATTATGTTATACAATGTTCGATGTTGTCTCTCATTCTTTGCATTTGAAGAAGGTCTATAATATGAAGTTTTTATATGGTTTATATTCACATCTTGTAATAACTTCTCGAACTTCTTGTTCACAAACTCCTTACCATTATCTGGGAGTACGATCTGTGGGCAACTAAATCTTGGTATGAACTCCTGTAGAAAAATATTAATGATGGTATCTGCGCTCTTATCCGGAATTGCATACATTTCTGGCCAGAGACTATAGCAATCCACGACATGAAGTAGATATACATTCCCCGATAGTGTTCTAGGGTGAGGACCTGATATATCTAAGCTCACTTTCTGCATTGGAAACTGAGGAATGTCAGTATCTTGTAAGGGACATTTGATCGCTTTCATATTTCTTAACCTACACTTCTCACACGCATCGACGTATTTACAAGCAGTTTTAAATAAGTTCGGCCAATAATAGTTATTATTGAGTGCTTTTACTAACTTACCACGACCAAGATGACCATTCTCATCATGATATGCCTTTAGAATCTCAATCTCCAAATGTTTTGGAATGTATTTTCTCAACTGTTCGCTTCTTTCATTCACGTAATATAACTGATCATCATCTTGCAAGACTAAATAATTTTTCTTATAACTGTTCTCACCCGTTTCGTTCAATTTCTGTTTTATTTCCACAACTTTCGGATCTAATTCTTGTTCTTCTTTCTTATTAAATTGTCTTAAATCTGGGTCTTCCGCTCTAAGTTCAGATTCTTGATCCAACGGTAAGCTCCTAAAATCTTCTCTATTTAATATGGCAGAATCTAATATATTTACTTGCCAGTTTCGGTCGTCTATTTCGGGTTCACCCTCATCCTCAGTGTTTCCTGATGTCTCTGGATACGGTATTCTGGATAATAAATCTGCACAGGTGTTGTCCCTACCGGCTACGTACTCTATCTTTGCGTTGTACCCCTGTAAATTCAACGCCCATGTCTGTATTTTTCTGTTCATTACTGGAGCTTCTAGTAAAGATTTTAAGGGTATGTGGTTAGTTCTAATAATGAAATTGGCGTTATGTAAATAATAATTAAGTTTCTGAAGAGCATAGTGGATAGCGTATGCCTCTTTTTCTATAGTAGACCATTTTCTTTGAGATTTACTAAGTTTGTGTGACAGAAAATAAATTGGTCTTTCATTCTTAACTCCTGGTATTCCTGATCTTTCTCCTTCATATGGTTGTGCTAAACATGCTCGTATAGCATTATCTGAAGCATCTGTATACAAAATTAACTGTTTATCCAAATCTGGATGTGTCAATAGTGGCACTACTGTTAAGCTTTTTTTTAAAAACTCAAATGCTCTTTGACATTCATCATTCCACTTAAATCTAGCGTACTTGCCAGTCAGGTTAGTGATGGGCTCTGCTATTTTTGAGAAACCTGGAATGAAACGACGATAGTACCCACATGTACCGATAAAAGCACGAACTTCTTTTACGTTGGTTGGAGGAGGCAATTCTTTGATAGCTTTTACTTTAACTTGATCTGGTTTAATTCCTTCTCTATCAATAATGTATCCCAGGTACTTAGTTTCTGTTTTAGAAATTCACATTTACTGAGTGTCAATTTAACATCATGTATTCTTAATCTGTCAAATACTAATTTTACATTTTTCAGGTGGTCCTGTACGTCTCCTGCTGTGTAGATCAAAATGTCATCTATATATGCTAATGCAAACTTTTGCATGCCTTCTAATACTTGATTTATTAATAACATACAGTGAGAAGGCGCAGTTGTTACGCCAAAAGGCATTCGTAAAAATTCGTAAGATCCTGCGTGTGTACAAAAAAGCACTTTTCTTTTGAGCATCTGGAGACATAGGGATACACCAAAATCCTGACCTTGCATCTAATGTAGTGAAGAAGGTAGACCCATTAAGTAGCCCTAAAATATCGTCGATTACCGGCAATGGGTAAGCTACATTTTTAGTGATTTTGTTCAACGCCCTATAGTAGCAACAGAATCGGTGTGAACCATCGGCCTTGGTCACTATGACAATCGGAGATGATCATTCTGACTTCGATCTTGTTATTATTCCTGTTTTCAGCATATCTTCTATTGCCTTTTCGACAATTTCTCTATTCTTTAAGGGAGTTCTATACGGTTTCAAACTAATTGGTGGGTGATCTCCAGTATCTATTTCCATAGTGACTGTTTTGGTCTTCCCCAATTCTAAGTCGTTAATTGCAAAAACATATTGATTCTCTTTTACAAGTTTTTCTAATATTTCCTTATTTTCTGGTGGAGCTTTTAACTGTGCTAATAATTCTTGTTCTCTTGTTGTTTTGTGTACTGAATATATTTGAGATGTATGTTTTCTGAATGGATGGATCAATTCATCATTCCGCCTGTTCCATCTTCTTCCACGTCTATTTCAGGTATTGATTCTTTCCATAGGAGTTTCTGAATAGTTCATTCTCGGCATTTCTACTCTATCTGTTGCTAATACGCTGTTAGTATCATGTTCTACTTTGGCTATTACACATCCTCTGTACAATTTAATTTCCCTGCCTGTGTTGTTAATAATCATTACCGGAAAAGTTAAGTGTTTATCTAATGTCATTATTCCATCTGGAACGTCTAGACCAGGCTCATCTATTACCTCTCTTTGTAACTCTGTTATTCTAACTGTATGTCCTACTAAATAATACGGATTTCTTTTCACTTTCGCCTGTATCAGATTAACCGTTTGTGGTTTTAAAGTCGTGGACGTTTTAACTCTAACCAGTGCTGATATGTGCATGTCCTCTTCCAAATCTACATACACGCCCTTGAATCTTAATTTGTGCACATCAAAAAAAGTCTTACACCATTTTTTAGTAAGAAATCCCTACCTATAAGCATGTTCCTATTTAACTCTTTAACTACGTGAAAAAGATGTCTTACGTTGATTCCTCCTAATTTGAGATTTTCATTGTTTGACCAACTACTTGTAAATTTTGTCCTGTAACAGAATGAAGATTATCATGACTCCTGAATATTTTGCAATTTTTTTATTATTTTGTATAGAAACGTTTCTTTAATTACACTAACTTGAGCTCCCGAATCAATTAATGTTCGAATTCTATATTTCCCTATTTCTATTATGCATGAACTGGGGTCCGTTTTATTTATTGAAGATTGTTTGATTTCAGCCAGTTGAGACCACTTTCTACTCGTCCTCCTATGCTTGTCATTGAAATATTCTTTAATTCTTGGGACCTTGTTATCTTCCCTCCTACCGCAGGTCCTATTCAGTAGGTGGGATTCCGGTTTTCCTGCGTTCTTGGCCTTGTAAAATTTCTCTGTCTACCTTCACAATTCCTATTTGATCTGTCATTGACATTTCTATTTTGTGTATTCGCCTGAAAACGCCTGTTACCACAGAATTTAAAAACGTGTCCGCGTTGACCACAACCCCAACAGACTATATTTGTGTTACCTACAGTTTCTCTTATAGGTTTTCTCATTTGTCTGCTTCTATCATAAGTACTTTCATTACCTCCCTGCAACGTCTGTATTCCTCCTCTTATATTCCATCCGAACTTTGTTTGTCCGATCTCCATGGGCTCTTCAATCCTATCCTCCCGACTAGTTCCTATTTCTCGTCCTACCCTCAGTCTAAATCTTCGTCTCAAATTCTTTTCCTGTACAGCTATATCCACAGCTTGTGATAATCTCTCAGGGTTTTCTCTCATTAATTTAAACTTCAGTCCATCTGACTTTATACCGTCTACAAAAATCCCGACCAACATTCGTTCCACTTCCTCCCCTCGTACGTTCTGTCCTAGGAATGCTTCCTCAGCCAGGTTATCAACCTATCACTAAATAATTGTACAGTTTCTCCAGTGTTTTGCTTGGATTGTCTTAACACTGAAAATGCATGTTGAGGATATGTGATTTTAGCATACTTGTGGGCTAAGTCATCCTTGAACTGCTCCCATGTCTCATCAGTTCTTGCCTCTAATTTTCTTCGAATGTGATCCGAAACCGGTGCTACAGTGGCCTGATAAGCAATTTTCATCTTCTCCTCATCCGTTGCCGCCACCAAGAATGCATGTTTCTCTACCGAAGTCATCCATTTCTTGAAATCCTTCGCCTGTCCACTAAATTTTTCAATCTCTGTCCCTATTCCTTGTTGTTTTATTGCTGTGTTGAGTCTGCCTATTGCCGTGCCTACTCCAGTTAAAACCTGTGTCAACAAAACTTGTTCCTCTGCCATGTTGGAATATGCTGAAATAGTTTTGCTATATAATATATATAACCAAATTTACAATCACAATTTAGTTAATAAATATCAATAAGTATACCACTATAGTTGTATTTAAATTAAACAAGGGACGTAAGAAACTGTTTTTCTTCTTACAAAGATCAAGTGTTGAAATTAATTAATCAATTTTATCTAACACACAATGTTATGTCACATCAATTAAATACCGTTAAAAGGCTGAACTATATCCTCCACGGGTCCAACAGGAAAGTATCTCCAGATATGCCGACTGAGTAGGATTATGCTTGACAACTGTAGGCTTCGCAGAAAAGAAAAACGAGCGTGTCGTGTTCCTCTACTCCATCACAGCGAAAGGAAAACCTCTGGAGTCTCCATTTCACCCATTGGCACCCTCAGATTTGTGGCTTCTTTTCACCCGAAAAGAGGCACGTCTGGATTTCACCCGAAAAAGGGCACGTCTGGATTTGAAACGTCTCTAGCTTAATGAAGCGATTTAAATAGGGTCTCTTCTTCAGCAGGACGGCAACCCAGTATGCCCACCTGCTTCCGAAGATTCCACATTAACGATATCGCTTTGCTTGAGTGACATTTTAATGAGCCAGAGTTCAAGATAGTTGCATCTATGACCAACCTCGAATGGAGTTGATTTTCGTAAGTAGCAGAGTTTCCTCAATCGGAGACAACGATCGAAAACAAATGAGCAAATGGCTTGGCTCAGTATAAACGTTGACCACCAACCTTTTGTGATTAAAGATGAACTCTTCACAGCTCCTGACTTCACTTCAGGCAACCAAGGTCAAATTCAATGACATGATGACGGTAACGGCTCCAGTAAGACGACATTTCAAGGTAGCATATTGACGTTTAAAAACAACGGCCAGGTCAACTCAGGACTGGCCAATGATGATGGCAGCTCTGTTCCACAACTCAGAATATTATGTTTTGTGTGACGGTTTTAACAAACATCAGCCCCATCAGAAAGATTTGCAGATACGATATTGTTTGCTTCTCAAAAGATTTGCAGATACGATATTGTTTGCTTCTCAATAATGCATGACTTCAACATAATTGTCCGTGGCCTCTGATAATTTCTGCCTTCTAGAAATCCATTGTTTTGTTTTGTGATGATGACCTCTGTGATCGCTTGTGGCCGCGACAGCTCAAATCAGTATCCTGGTATACTGGCAGCATTTCAGACTATAACAGATCACGGAGAGTCTGAATATAACGTGATGCAACTGCATATATATCAAGTCAAAGCTCCGGCCAAAGTGTAAACGTGTCGGTTTATTGTCCAAGGTATAAAAGTATGTACAGCAAATTGAAAACACCTCTAGTTAGTTTGCAGGCCGAGTTGGAACTAAACTATGTTTATCTTTTACGTCACGCGTGAGCATCCCTAACAACTAGTCCAATCGTGCTCACGCGTGCATCATTCACCACCTATTCATTTCCCAAACCCTTTTCTATTGCACACCCTCTATCTTCTAAACTACTGACAGAGATGGTGCTCTGTTATACTATGACCTCGAGTAGAAGGTATGTGGGTCAGATGGCTTGTTAATCAGGATGAATCTATTCTCATCCTGCCAGTCTTCCAGTCTCCCTCCTCTCTGGTCCATGTGACCATAGCCCCAGCTTTGCGAGTGGCTGTTGAAATCGCCACACACAATCATTTTTCCTTTTAATGGTAGTGTGTCCAGTGTCTGTGAGTGATCATTTGGGCAGTATTGCGGGAGTCAATCCAACAGACATCAACAGAAATTATTTCACATAAACATAGAGTTGCAAAAAAAAAAAATGGATGACAGATGATTGTTAGGGTTTCTTGGGAAGTTTTGCAGAAGATAGTTACATATCCCAACTATAATTACAAAATTCTTGAACTTTGAACAGCGGATTACTGATTACTGTTATAAATTCAAAACAATACAAGACAGAGAATGGCGTATGTGGAGACCGTAAAAAGCCTAGCACATATCTATATATATAAAAGAGAATCTCCGTCTGTCTATATGTCCTTTATGCGTTCGCGAATGGTCCATCCGATTGAGATGAAATTTTCTACACGTCTACTAATTATTCCCGTGCTGCCAACTGTCATAGTTTTTTTTAGTGTACAAACATATTTTCTTCTTATTATTTAATATTTAATTTACATTATAATGTGTGTGTGTGTGTATATATATATATATATATATATATATATATATATATATATATATATATATATATATATATATATATATATATATATATATATATATATATATAGCGAGGGGACACAACTTCTAATAGAATTGCTATATATGTAAAATTGTTGCATATTTCTCAAATAGGTGGACCTTTTCGCTGCAGTTATCTACAGGCATATGCTTTATAATCCTACTCCCCTCCTCCTCCTCTCCCCTCCTCCTCCTCCTACCCTCATGCTCCCCCTCTTTCTCCTCCTCCTCCATTCTCCTCCTCCTCCCTCTTGCTCCTCCCTCTTCCTCCTCCTCACTCCTCCTCCCTCCTCCCCCTCCTCGCTCTCCTCCTCCCTCCTCCTCCTAATCCCTCCTCCTCCCTCCTCCTCCGCCGCCTCCACCGCCTCCACCTGTCTCCTCCTTCTCCACCACCTCCTCCTCCACTCCTCCTCCTCACCTCCTCCTTCTCCTCCCCCTCATCCCTTGTCCTCCCTCCTCCTCCTCTCTCTTCCTCCCTTCTCCCCCTCTTCCCACCTCTCCTCCTCCCACCTCCTCCCTCCTCCTCCCTCATCTCCTCTCTCCTCCTCCTCCCTCCTCCTCCCTCTACCTTCTCGTTCCAGCCTCCTCCTCCCTCCTCCTCGTCCTCCCTCCTCCACTTCTTCCTCCCTCTCCCTCCTCCCCCTCCTCATCTCCCTTTTCCTTCTCCCTTTTCCCTCCTCCCTCTCCCTCCTTCTTCTTCCTCCGCCCTCCTGATCCCTCCTCCCTCCTCCTTCTCTCTCCGCCTCCTCTCTCCTCCTCCCTCCTCCTCCCTCTCCCTCCTCCTCCCCCTTTTCCTCCCTCCTCCTCCTCCGCCCTCCTCCTCCTCCTTCCTTCTCCCTCCTCCTCCTCCCTCCTTCTCCCTCCTCCTCCCTCTTCCCCCTCCTCCTTCTCCCTCCTTCTTCCTCTTCAACCTCCATCCTCCTCCCTCCTCCTCCACCCTCCTCCTCCCTCCTCCCTCCTCCTCGCTCTTCCTCCTCCTCCCTCCTCCTCCTCCCTCCTCCTTCTCCCTCCTCCTCTCTCCTCCTCCTCCTCCCTCCTCCCCCTCCTCCTCCTCCCTCCTCCTCCCTCTTCCTCCTCCCTCTCCCTCCTCCCTCCTGCTCCTAATCCCTCATCCTCCCTCCTCCTGTCTCCTCCTCCCTCCTGGTCACTCCTCCTCCTCCCTCCGCCGAATATGAATTAAATTATATGCTCCCCACCGGGAAGTGGGCGAAGCCGGGCCAGGTCGTATTTTTTGGGAAAGGGAACGGGAGCAGGGGCCGAATATGAATTAAATAAGACGCTCCGTTTACCCAAGTTAATTGTTGGGGGAAGATGTAAAGATCTTTCAAGTGCTCTTTCTAATAACAGACAGACAGACAGACAGACAGACAGACAGACAGACAGACAGACAGACAGACAGTCGGGAACGGGAACTTATATGACTACTTATATGTATTAAATGAGATGCTCCCCATCAGGGTCTGGGCGAAGCCGGGCCAGGTCAGACAGACAGACAGACAGACAGATAGATAGACAGACAGACAGACAGATAGATAGATAGATAGAGAGTCGGGAACGGGAACGGGAGCTTATATGACTACTTATATGAATTAAATGAGATGCTCCCCACCAGGGTCTGGGCGAAGCCGGGCCAGGTCAGCTAGTGATAATATAAGCAAAACCAACTTCATCAAAATACCTGATGACAGGTTTGTAGGGTCATGACAGCCGATGTCTGTTCCAAACCAGGCTTCTGAAGAGGATTACACACATGGATCATCATCATCATCATCATCATCATCATCATCATCATCATCATCATCATCATCATCATCATCATCATCATCATCATCATCATCATCATTCACTGTTGCCTTCAAGCGTTTTGGGAGGAATAATTGGTAATCCGGCGTCAGATACATGGCATCGGGTAGTATCTTTCCGCGTGAGTGTACACTGTCCTTGATGTCCTCAGTCCATTTTCTTCATCGGCGTCCTCTTGCTCTCGTAGTAGATGTCCTTTGATGTAAGGCCAGTGCTGGTAATTGATGGTGTTGCATTCTAACGAGACGGCCGAACCATTTGATCTTCTGCCTTTCAATATATGTGGCACAAGATACTGATCTCACTGTGTCTGATAAGATCTTTCAAGACATTTCTTATTCGGCCTTGGATTGTTAACTGGCAGCTCTTCTCACGCATCTCATCTCGCAGGTGTTGATTTTACGTAAGTGTGATTTGGATAATGTCCATGTTTTACACTGGTAGCATAGTATTGGTGTGAATATGCTATTTATTATCTGTCACTTTGCGGACATAGGCATATTTGCCTGTTTCAGTATGGGTGATATTTTATATATAAGCTCACTTCTTTTATGACACCTGATTTCTATTTCTGTCTATTATGCCTTCTTCTAAGATCATACTCCCTAGATATTTAATTTCTTTAGTAACTTGTTTCATAAGTGTACTATTTATCAGTTTATATAGTGGACCAGGAGATCTGCTAACTCGCATTACTTCAGTTTTGGTTGTATTTATATTCATATTCTGCTGCATGTTGAACTCAGCTTATTAATATAATTTTGCACGTCTGCCCTCTAAAGCCGGCACCGATCTTCTGCAATTAAAACACATGTTGAAAAAACTCCGCCGTGGAGCAAGCACGACAGGAGTTTCTGATCATCAGAAGTTGCCCCCCCACCCCCTCTCTCCAAAGCCTAATCTTTACTTTCATGCCACACTCAGGAGGCGGGCCCGTCCGTGGCATGATTCCCGTTTCTATTGTCGAGCGTATTCACCTTCGAGACATTTGTTATGGTGTCTTTCCAATATCGACATCAGCTAAGTGTGTCTGCCCAGAAGCCATCACACCTTCGGAGAGCGAACGTGGGCGCCCGGTGTTGATAATGAATTCTCCCTGCTTTCTAAATAATGTAAGTAAACCCTCCAGGTATCGACAGTATCGGCTTACCGTTCGATTACACACAATAGTTACTCGCAACGAGTTTTGTCCACTTAAAATTTATAGGGAAATAATACTACCGTTTAGTTTAGTTTTAGTTTAGTTTATGGATCAACATCACGGCACACGGCTGTAACCCATAAGTGCCCCATTCTCCTCCTAACTCAAACCTGAGTCTGGAGAAACTCAGCTCAGTGCACGAACTCCGAAGCACCGCCGAGGATCCTGAAATACTTTGGGTAGATTTTTAACTCGAAATTTTGCCCGGGCAGCGCAGTTAGGCTACTCTTTTTCGATTTCCAACTGCCAAGGGATTTTTTATGTGCGCAACAATACACACGGGCTTCCGATCTCACTACCCAGAAACCAGGGGAAATTACTGGAAGTCCTGGTGGATTCCTTAAATAAATCCTGGTCCTCACCAGGGCCTGAATCCGGGACCTCCAGCACTCGAGGCGGACACCATACCTCGAGACCACGCAGCCCCCCGTGTTTCCCCGAAATTAAAACCCACCCCTAAAATAAGCCCTAGCACGATTTATGAGGATGCTTTTAAAGTAAGACATACCTCTAAAATAAGCTCTAGTTAAGATCGTCAGCTAGAATGAAGGTATTAAACGTGCACTTGCATTCAAGTACTTTGTTGATGGCATCGACTTTTCTAAATACCAACTCCTCAACATGATTTTTTTTTTTTGCACACCTTTTTTTTTTTACAGGACATCGCTTTCAACACCAGTATTTTACTGCTTTTGTTGATGTATTGTCAAGTTTACGTTCAGTAGTTTGCCATTGCTTTCTAAACGATCGGCTCCCACACCAACTCGTTAAAACTCAGCGCAACACGGTCTGCTGCCATATCGGTCGCAGCTATGTTTTGAGTGCGGGTAAGCGGGCTTACGAATCGCGACCGTAGGCTATTAGACCGGCTCCAGCATGATTGCCATGGATAACACTGCAGTGTTTATAGACCTAGTACCTCAGACGACGATTCGGGATTTGGAGAGTTATGACGATATTCCAGAGGATGTAGAATTTTGTACATGAATAAATGTAGATGTTTGAAGCTGAAAAACAAAAAAAGACATCCCCAGAAAATAAGTCCTAGTGCAATTTTTGATAAATAAAACCAGGTCTTATAGTAGGAAGGGGCTGAGTGGTCTCGAGATATGGTGTCTGCCTCGAGTGCTGGAGGTCCCAGGTTCAAGCCCCTGTAAGGGCAGGGACCTTTTCACGTGGACTTCTAGTAACTAAATTTCCCCCGGTCTCTGGGTAGTGAGATCGGACGCCTGTGTGTATTGTAAAGCACGTAAATATCACCCCCCCCCTCTTTTCCCCGCATATCCTATTAAAGGACATCGCTGTCAACACCAGCATTTTACCTCTGTTGTTGATTTCTTGACAAGATTACGCTCAGTAGTTTGCCATTACTTTCTGAGCGGCCGGCTCATAAATCCCGTAAGTAACGGGCTCTGCGAGAACCGCTGCCTATTCTCGCGCAGCTGCGTTTGCTCGCGTGGATAAACGGGGTTGAGTAGAAAGTCGCTAACCCCTAGGACAGGGAGACAAAAATACCTTGGCAATTGGAAATCGACAAAGAGTAGCCTAACGGCGCTGCCCGGGCAAAACTTCGAGATTAAACATCTAGCAAAGTATTTCAGGACCCTCGCCGGTGCTACGGAGTTCGTGCAATGGTTCGTGCAAATTGGAAAAATGTGTCATACTATGTCATACTGAAGCAAACCTATCTACGTTACCTTGGGTGGAATGTGTCATGGGGAAGCAAATATATCTACGTGACCTTGGGCGGAATGTGCCTAGGGGAGGCAAACCTCACACACATGCTTGCTGAAGTCCGACACACAGTGGGGAAAACGCTGACCTTTGATGTTCATAACTAGCTTGACGATCGAAAGAGGAACCACCAGCAACAGAAGAAGTAACCATAAACTCATTCGAGTGCAAACGTCTACCTTAACTAAACATACAGAGTATATACAATTAAAGAATTTCACATGTTGCTTTTGCACTGTGACTTCTGCACATCCTTTTCAGTTTGCATCCAACTAGATAGAAAATGCAGACAAGAAAATCCGGCTGCTGTTGAGGCTGAAGTACAAGTGTTGATTTTCGAGAATTCGCTAGACGGTGACGCGGTCATCTACACAGATGGGTCGGTCGTCCGACATGTGAGAAGCTCATGGGCCTTTACAGCTCGGGCCGGAGGGAGAATTGTGAAGGAGGACTCTGGTGCTTTCACTGAAACCACAAGTAGCCTGACCATGGAAGTCATGGCAGTAAGTAAAGCAATAACATGGCTCGAGACACAGACATTCACTAGGGCTTGTTTCCTTAGCGACTCAATGAACATGATCAAGAGGATAGAAGAGGGGTCGATCCGAAGAGAATGGTTGCTGCCTCTGAAGCGGTCTCGGCTGGCAAAGATTAGTTTCATCTTCGTGCCAGGGCATGCGGGAGTACAAGGAAATGAGCGGGCTGACAAGCTCGCAGGTGAGGCTACTGTTGAGGGCGGACGCGCCATGGACCAGGCTGACATTCTGAATGCTCTACGAGAAGTGAGACTTTTGCAAGAACCAAGTGATGACTGTGAATCTACAACAATGGCCAGAATGCGAGAGCAGCAAATTAAAAGAGGGGTGGCCAAACAAGAACACTACGCAGGAAGCCAAAGAAGATTGATAAACCAACACAGAACTGGCGTCGTTAGCCGCTACACGCTGCGGGATTTGCTGAGGAGGGGATCCGAGCACTTATGGACTGAATGGTCAGATGTGCAACGAGGATGATCTGTCGACTAACTAACTAACTAACATGTTGCTTTTAAGAAGACTGGAGCGAGTTCTTGGGTGAAAAAACACCAAACAAACAAACAAATGACGACCTGAGAAGTTTTTGAATAATTCAACATAAAACGGACGCTGCTGAAAGAAGTACAAAATAATATGTTGTGTTACGTCGAACGACGTCATTGCACATTTGGGTATTGTCATTCGTGCTCAACCCTCCAATGCAGCAGCCATCCCATTTAAGAAATGCAAAAGAGAAAGGTAGGGTACTGTGACAGTGTAGCGAATTGGTGAAGTCAGAAATGACATAACTCCAGCAGTCTCCTGATGTATAACATTTAATTGTAGTTGCTTCAGGTTTACAGACTCTTATAAATATCGTAGACAAATAACAGAGGTCCAGATATCTCAACAATACTTGATGGTGACTTAAACGTGACCTCGCTCTAAGACTGCTGGCTAATCACTAACCCCGTTGCTATTTTTACGTCAACGCGTGAGTATCCCTAATAATTTAGATTTTCCCGGGGTGCTCCCGCGTACACTGAAGTTTCAACCCTTTTTCCTTTGCACGTCTACTTACATTCCCTTAACAGAGACAGACACTCTGTTATATTCCTTTCTACACTCAACGAGACTTTTCCCCGAAAAGTCTTAACCCAAAACTTATCTACCCCCATTTACAACCCTTCTTTATAGTTCGCTCGAGATAACTATCCTCTATTTCTCTATCCCTAACTCCCTCGCCCCAAATAATGGTAATATTTATAGCCAACCGCTATTTTCCTAAATTTTACCAATTCCCCCTTTCGTACACACTCTTACTTCTTCTTCCTTAAAAGTTCGCCCGTTTTACAAAAACCATTTAACTGTACCTTGTATATCGCAAATCACACCCACTCTTCTGGTCATTAGTCTTCATAACCTTTATGTGGTCAATTGCCATTACTTCTTCTTCTCTTTATTAAGACCACTGCAATCCGCTTGCATCATTTCATAGTCAAAAATAGAGTGGTATGTCCATCCAAATTGTTGGTATATAAACAAAAATTGAAGATTATCGTGCATTATGAAATATACATAACATACTCTCGAGGACATCAAGGATAAACACAGGATAGACAGAGGAACGGTTGGTGCGCACCACAAAGACAGTAAGAAATAGTCACATTTATCCTCCCTTGCACACACAAAACTTTATACAAAATAAAGTTTCAAAAAAAAAAAAAAAACTATCATATAATCCATGAAAAATGTACTTCAATCCTCTTAAAAGTTATATCGATCTAAAACTCTATTTTTCTTATCAAGATTAAAATTATTTTTCTACTTTCTGACCTGTATCAACAGTCAGTGATATATGCCTTTATGACTGTACAAACCTCTACTTCTACTTATTTCATGCGTCCCTAATTAAAATTGATAATGTTCATGGAGATACTTACTTTCCAAATACTGTACTTACTTATGTTTAAAGCTGATAACTCCAGCCCCTCACAATCCAAACATGGGTTTTAATCCATGTATTTCTATTAACGCTGATAACACAGCACCTATTTTAACCCCCCATATTTCTGACTTCCCATGACTTCTCTTTTCTTTTTTCTGCTATTCACAGCTTTATTTCCAACTATTTTCTAGTTAAACCCCATCATCCCATGCGTTTCTATTCTTAAACATCTTTGAGATTCATCGTTCATTTATTATGAACGTATCTAATTTATTTCTAAACTATTATAATATGTACTGACATCTCCCAGCTTTATCTATCGCCATCTACTAAGTTTTCAAACATGGCCCTCACTCCATAATACGATCTAAATCAACTCTGTACTCAGAACGAAATAATAACAGTTTCTTAAACAAGTCTCAACTTAATATATTAAGTTAAACAAGTCAAAATAACTGAAACTACAATATTTGATTCATTAAAAACCAAACATTTCAAAACGAGACTCTCTCCCCGCCCAATATACATGGTTTATCCCCAACATAATATACATAATAAAACAAGCATTACATTATTTAATGTTACTTAACATTACCGGTTGCTTTTTTGAACCGATAATTTACTCTTAAAAGAAGGAAAACACAACGAGTCCTATCTTAAAATTAAATGGTAATCATTTTACAGAACCAAGTCAATCAAAATAATGTACTATACATGATGCATTGAAATTTCAATTTAAAGCAAAGAAAACTTAACAAATCTTGACCAGACTATCTACTAAACCTGTTCTAATTATCACATTACTCTGTAATCTACAGCTACTGTGTTTCATCAACCTCTGTACATAAAAAAACGATTTGTCTTCTAACACAGATCACACATTTTAAATCTTCCTTAAATAAAAAAAAATTCTTTTCCTGCCATCTGCAACATATTCTATCAATCTATTTGCCATATTTCCACCTTCTCAACAATTCTAGATTTTTCTCTATAAGTGCCATCTCTAAATCGAAGTTTTCATTTTCATGATGAGAAGTTGTAATGTCTTCACTCATACTATCATTTTCATCAGTCTCTGACTTTTCATCCATTTCTCGTTCTTCGGTGTTTACATTGCTGGCCTCTAATTTTTTCCGTTGTATATCTAATTTAATTTGTTTGTCTTGGTTCCTTAAAGACCGTTCTAACAGTGGCATGTCTTCGTCACTTGATGAGTTTTCCCTAATTCTCTTCTGTCTTTTAACTTCTCTATCTCTTTGTCTCTCTATCCTCCTTTTCACTGCTTGTCTGGTATTTTTAAATGGAGCGGTTACCTCCTCCTCCATAGATTCAACACTATTATAACCATCATACGTATTATTTTCTTCACCGCTAAGAATTTTCGGTACTGTTTCTGCTTGTTCACCAGTTTCGTCATACATTTGTGTTGTTATTGTTTGTTTTTGTACCAGTTCTTTTCCAAAATCTGAGGGTATCGTATATTTGACTCGTCTGACGAGTTGTCCATCTGAGTATACCCCTTCTGTATAATTATTATTATTATCGTCTCCCTTATCTTCATTATCTCGTCTTAAATGCTCCACGTGTGACCGCGCCACATGTCCTGTGATTTGGTTCTTGATATTATATGATACTGGGCTTAACTTTTCTAAAATGTAATATCCTGGAATCCAATGAGCATCAAATTTGGAGTTTCTTCTATGTTTTTTATAGTAAACCCTATCACCTACTTTCAATTCCTGTAGTTGTGTATTTTTGCCTGCGTACATCTTCTGTCTTTCTCTGGCTTTAATTATATTGTTTCTTAACCTTACATTCGCTTTGTGCATTTCTTGTATAATTACTTCCTGAAAATCCTCCCCCATATATTTACGTCTCGTTTTTAACAGATTGTCAATTGGGAGTATTGGTTCTCTTCTGTGTAACAAGTAAAATGGTGAAAAACCTGTCCCTTCATTTTGATTTGTGCGTATCGCGCTCAATGCAGATCCCAAGTAAAGATCCCAATCCCTATCATGTTTTTCTACAATTTTTGCTATTATATTATATAATGTCCGAGGTTGTCTCTCATTTTTCGCATTTGAGGAAGGTCAATAATAATAAGTTTTTATGTGGGCGATATTCAAACTTGTAATAATTTCTCAAACTTCTTGTTCACGAACTCCTTTCCATTATCTGTGGGTACTGTCTGTGGGCAACTAAACCTTGGTATGTACTCTTGTAGAAAAATATTAATGATAGTATCAGCGCTCTTATCCGGAATTGCATAGACCTCCGGCCAAAGACTATAGCAATCCACGATATGAAGTAGGTATACATTCCCCGATAACGTTCTAGGGTGAGGACCTGACATATCTAAACTCACTTTCTGCATTGGAAACTGAGGAATGTCAGTATCTTGTAAGGGACATTTGATCGTTTTCATATTTCTTAACCTACATTTCTCACACGCGTCAACATATTTACAAGCGCTTTTAAATAATTCGGCCAATAATATTTATTCTTGAGGGCTTTAACTAACTTGTCTCGACCAAGATGACCATTCCCATCATGATATGCCTTTAGAATCTCAATTTCCAAATGTTTCGGAATGTATTTTCTCAACTCTTCACTTTTTTCACTCACATAATATAACTGATTGTCATCTTGCAAGACTAAAATATTCTTCTTGGAACTGTTCTCACCCGTTTCTTTCAACTTCTGTTTTATTTCTATAACTTTCGGATCCAATTCTTGTTCCTCTTTCATATCAAACTGCATTAACTGTGGATCTTCCGCTATTGGTTCGGATTCTTGATCTGACAGTGAGCTCCCACAATTTTCTCTATTCACTATGGCGGAATCTAGTATATTTACTTGCCAGTTTCGGTCGTCTATCTCTGGTTCACCCTCATCTTCAGTACTTTCTGTCGTTTCTGAATATGGAATTCTGGATAATAAATAGGCACATGTATTATTTTTACCAGATATATACTCCACGTTTGCGTTATAGCCTTGTAAATTTAGCGCCCATGTTTGTATTTTTCTATTTTGTACTGGAGCTTCTAACAAAGATTTTAATGGCATGTGATCAATTCTTATAATAAAATTGGCGTTATGTAAGTAATAATCTAGTTTCTGTAAAGCATAGTGTATAGCGTATGCCTCTTTTTCTATGGTCGGCCATTTTTTCTGAGATTTACTAAGATTGTGTGACAAAAAGTAGATTGGTCTTTTGTTTTTAACTCCTGGTATTCCTGAATTTTCTCCTTCATATGGTTGTGTTAAACATGCTCCTATGGCGTTATCTGATGCATCTGTAGATAAAATCAATTGTTTGTCTAGATCTGGATGTGCCAATAATGGAACTATTTTTCAAAAAATCAAATGCTTTTTGACAATCTTCATTCCATTTAAATCTTGCATATTTGCAAGTCAGATTAGTGATGGGTTCTGCTCTCTGTGAAAAATTTGGAATGAACCGACGATAGTACCCACATGTACCAATAAAAGCTCGTACTTCCCTTACGTTGGTCTGAGCAGGTAGTTCTTTAATGACTTTCACCTTGTCCTGATCTGGTTTAATTCCTTCTCTATCGATGATGTACCCCAAATACTTAGTTTCTGTTTTTAGGAATTCACATTTACTGAATTTCAATTTAACATCGTGTAATCTTAGCCTCTCAAATACTACTTTTACGTGTTTCAGATGGTCTTGTACGTCTCCTGCTGTGTAGATTAAAATGTCATCTATGTATGCTAATGCAAACTTTTGCAAGCCTCCAGTACTTGATTTATTAATAGCATGTAATGAGAAGGCGCCGTCTTGACCCCAAAAAGGCATTCGTAAAAATTCGTAAGAACCTGCGTGAGTACAGAAAGCACTTTTTTTCTGAGCATCCGTCGACATAGGGATACACCAAAATCCTGACCTTGCGTCTAGCGTAGTGAAGAAGGTAGACCCATTGAGTAGCCCCAAAATATCGTCAGTCACCGGCAATGGATAAGCTACATTCTTGGTGATTTTGTTCAGGGCCCTGTAGTCACAGCAGAAGCGGTGACTACCGTCCTTCTTGGTCACTATAACAATCGGAGATGACCAATCTGACTTGGATCTTGTTATGATTCCCGCTTTTAGCATATCTTCTATTGCTTTTTCTACAATCTCTCTATTCCTTAGAGGAGTTCTATATGGTTTCAAAATAATTGGTGGATGATTTCCTATGTCTATTTCCATAGTAACTGTCTTAGTCTTACCTAATTCCAAGTCATTGATAGCAAAGACATCCTGATTCTTTCTTACTAAGTCTTCTAATACTTCTGTATACTCTTGCGGAGCTTTCAATTGTGATAATAACTCTTGTTCTCTCTTCAAAGATGACGTTGTTATGTCTACTGAATTTACTTGAGATGGATATTTTCTGAATGCATGGATCGATTCATAATTCCGTCTTTTCCAACTTCCTCTACTTCTATTTCGGTTATTAATAGGGCCTTCTGGATATTTATTTATTGACAATCATTCTTTAACAATCATACAAATAGATAATATGACCATTAAAAGAACGGAAACATACAAATACCTGGGTACAATCTTCAACTGCTCCAACATCATAAGGGAAGAAATACAAACTAGAATCAACTCTGGAAATAAGATATACTATGCACTACAACATCTACTAAAATCAAAGGCGCTATCTCGTAACACCAAAATCACAATATACAAAACACTGATCAGACCAGTTGTGCTGTATGGCTCTGAAACCTGGAGTACAACGAAAGGAGACGAAGCCTTGTTACAAACCTTTGAGAACAAAATTTTAAGACGCATCTTTGGACCCATTAGGGATACACAAAGTGGAGAGTGGAAAAGAAGAAGTAACAAAGACATTTATGATTTGTTTAAGTCCCCGCTAATCACTGGTATCATGAAGACTAATAGACTACAATTGCTGGGGCATATAGAAAGAATGGAAGATAATAGGGAAACAAAACTCGCTTACACTCAGGAAATAAATGACCGTAGACCCCGAGGTAGACCAAGAAGGCGGTGGAGAGATAATATACATACAGACCTACAAGCACTTGGAATCAACGACTGGCAAGAGAAGGTCCACCAGAGAGACGAATGGAGACAGATTGTATTTGCAGCAAAGAACCTCAATGGCTCGGAATGCTGAAGAAGAAGAAGATTCTTTAACTGTTGTTGCAATGTTGTTAAGGTCACGTGCTATTTTTGCAATCACACACCCTCTATACAATTTAATCTCTTTCCCTGTGTTATTAAAATTCATTACCGGAAAACTGAATTGTCTATCTAATGTTATTATTCCGTCTGTGACTTCTAACCCTGGTTCATCTATTATCTCTTTCTCTCTCTCTAACTCTGTTACTGTAACTGTTTGTCCTGTCGAAAAATAAGGATTGTTTTTTAATTTTTGCTTGTATCAGATTGACTGTCTGTGGTTTTAAAGTCATAGATGTTTTAACTCTGACTAGGACTGATACATGCATGTCTTCCTCTAAATTCACATAGACGTCTTGAAATCTCAACTTATGTAAATCAAAATAAAGCCTTACACCATTTTTTAGCAAAAAATCTCTACCTAGAATCATGTTCCTATTTAACTCTTTAACCACGTGAAACAGATGTCTTACGTTTATGTTTCCCAACCTAAAGTTGATCATTGTTTGTCCAATCACTTCTAAATTTTGTCCAGTGACTGAGTGAAGAGTATCTTGATTCCTAAATATTCTGGAATTCTTTAATATGCGATATAAAAATTTCCTTGATTACACTGACTTGCGCTCCTGAATCAATCAATGTTATAATTCTAAATGTTCCTATTTCTATGATGCATGAACTGGGATCGATCATATTCACTGAAAACTGTTTTATCTCTCCCAGTTGAGGCCATTTTCTATATTCTCTATTTCTACTTGTCCACCTATACTTGTCATTTGGGTAATTGATATATTCACTCATTTTTGGGACCTTTTTGTTTTCCCTCCTACCGCAGGTCCTACTCAGTAAGTGGGACGCCAGTTTTCCTGCGTTCTTGGCCTTGTAAAATTCCTCTGTCTGTCTTAAAAATTTCTATTTGGTATACTGTTTACACTTCTATTCTGTGCACTAACCTGAGCACATCTGTTGCCACAAAATCTAAAAGCGTGTCCCCTCTGACCACAATTCCAACAAATCATATTTGTACTACCTACCGTCTCTCTTATAGGTTTTCTCATTTGTCTTGCTCTATCATGAGTATTTTGATTATTATTTCCCTGCAGTGTCTGTATTTCTCCTCGTCTTCTCCATCCGAACCTCGCTTGTCCTATCTCCATAGGTTCCTCAATTCTCTCTTCTCTATTACTTCCTATCTCTCGTCCTACTCTCAGTCTAAATCTCCTTCTCAAACCTTCTTCCTGTACAGCTATATCCACAGAGTGTGATAATCTCGCAGGATTTTCCCTCATAAGCTTGAATTTAAGTCTATCCGACTTTATCCCGTCAACAAAAATTCCAACCAGCATCCTCTCTACTTCCTCGCCTTGAACATTCTGCCCTATGAATGCTTCTTCAGCTAGATTAATCAGCCTGTCACTGAACTGCTGAACGCTTTCTCCAATATCTCGCCTAGATTGTCTTAATACTGAGAAAGCATGTTGTGGATCTGTGATCTCCGCATACTTGTGAGCTAAATCATCTTTAAATTGCTCCCACGTCTCATCTGTTCCTGCTTCCAATTTTCTTCGAATATGATCCGAGACAGGCGATGCACTTGTCCTATAAGCTAAATTTTTCTTATCTTCATCTGTGGCGGCACCTATTAAGTAAGCATGTTTTTCTATGGACACAATCCATTTTTTAAAATATTTTGCTTGCCCACTAAACTTATCAATGTTACAACAGCTATGCCCTGCTGTTTCAAAACTGTGTCTAACTTGGATATGGCTCTACCTACACTACCAAGCACCTGTCCTAAGGAAAGGTCCTGAGGTTCCATTTCAAATTTGTACAAAACAATTCAATATAATAATAATATGTTAATATAATAATATGTTAATTAAACTTATCAGGTCCTATAATCTTCTAATACTACAATATTAAATTTATACTTTACAAGTGTTGGCTGTCAACGATTAGAGTTCTGCCCTATGAATGCTTCTTCAGCTAGATTAATCAGCCTGTCACTGAACTGCTGAACGCTTTCTCCAATATCTTGCCTAGATTGTCTTAATACTGAGAAAGCATGTTGTGGATCTGTGATCTCCGCATACTTGTGAGCTAAATCATCTTTAAATTGCTCCCACGTCTCATCTGTTCCTGCTTCCAATTTTCTTCGAATATGATCCGAGACAGGCGATGCACTTGTCCTATAAGCTAAATTTTTCTTATCTTCATCTGTGGCGGCACCTATTAAGTAAGCATGTTTTTCTATGGACACAATCCATTTTTTAAAATATTTTGCTTGCCCACTAAACTTATCAATGTTACAACAGCTATGCCCTGCTGTTTCAAAACTGTGTCTAACTTGGATATGGCTCTACCTACACTACCAAGCACCTGTCCTAAGGAAAGGTCCTGAGGTTCCATTTCAAATTTGTACAAAACAATTCAATATAATAATAATATGTTAATATAATAATATGTTAATTAAACTTATCAGGTCCTATAATCTTCTAATACTACAATATTAAATTTATACTTTACAAGTGTTGGCTGTCAACGATTATTTAGAGTCCCTGCCTGTAGTTAGACACTCGTCGAAAACTGCATATTAATGGTTCTCAGGTTTCACTCTTGTATGCTGAGAGGCACGGTTAAATGTATTTGGCACCCAAAGACTTGAACAAACATCGGTAAGGCGGGCTTCACTACCCCGTAAGGATCGGTAAGGCGGGCTTCACTACCCCGTAAAGATATTGAAACCGATTCGGCAAAGCGGGCTTCACCACCCCGTAAAGATATTGAAACTGATTCACCAAAGCGGGCTTCACAACCGCATAAAGATATTGAAACTGATTCAGCAAAGCGGGCTTCACAACCGCATAAAGATATTGAAACTGATTCAGCAAAGCGGGATTCACAACCGCATAAATATTCTTAAGGTTGATCTGTTCCACTGCCAGTTAAGGTCGGCATTTTGGGAACTTCTTGAAGTCCGTTCAGCAAAAGTCTGATAACGTGCTAGTATTTCAGAGGCACCGCATTTTCCAACCACTTGCCGTATGAACCAATGGCTGTATTAAATATAGTGGCCCAGTACCTCCGTTATGTACCGCGACAAATGAAGTTGTTTAGACTGGTCCACGGTACCATTTCGCTTATGTGACAGTGTAGCGAATTGGTGAAGTCAGAAATAACATAACTCCAGCAGTCTCCTGATGTATAACATTTAATTGTAGTTGCTTCAGGTTTACAGACTCTTATAAATATCGTAGACAAATAACAGAGGTCCAGATATCTAGACAATACTTGATGGTGACTTAAACGTGACCTCGCTCTAAGACTGCTGGCTAATCAATAACTCCGTTGCTATTCTTACGTCAACGCGTGAGCATCCCTAATAATTTAGATTTTCCCGGGGTGCTCCCGCGTGCACTGAAGTTTCAACCCTTTTTCCTTTGCACGCCGACTTACATTCCCTTAACAGAGACAGACACTCTGTTATAGTACTTTCGTAAATTAAACGACATAACAGTTTACTGAAACCACAATGGAGGGGAAAACTGGGAACAAAAAAGCTAGAAGTCGTCACCAATACAAATGGATAGACACCACCAAGATGTGGCCAGGATACAGCCAAACTAAAAGGACAATACAGGTTCAGGACAGAAAAGGCTCGAGATCCATTACTACAGACATTCACAGCGGAGACTAACTGTATTGTGATCTTGAGTTGAGTTGAGTCAACAACCGGCATCACAGACCTCAAGACATTCTCATACTTGCTCTTTCCTCATTTGTAACAGCCAGCGAAGAGTTACAGTAATAATGGTACCAACAGCAGTCTGAATAAATGTCACTCTGGCCTATCCTCGGAGTTTTGAGTGTTGGCCGAATCCTCTGGTCACTCCCTGCGGCACCATTCTGTCCAATCCGTGATTATCTACTCGTTATTATGCACTGTACACACGATTCCATCGGACCCCGACCACGTCTGCCTTATCATGCGCCAATACCACACCACTGGGTGGCAGACCCAACCAATACCCCACCAGGGGGTGAAGACCCAACCAATCTGTCTGCCTGCTCGCTTCCCATCCAATAGATGCTCTCTATTTTCAAATGTTAAATGGCAGCCTGCTATTCTGCCCGTAGCAAGCCTGTCTTCACCTTTCTCATATACTTTGTGAGTCCGTTGCAATGTTTTGTGATGATCTTGATGTCATAGGTAATCTCTCACACCGATAACATAGTATCTGTTGAAAAATAAAGTTGAACAATGCTCTTTTTGTATCTATATAACCGTGGTTATCTCTTCCTCCCCAGCACCTTACCCTCATGTAGTGTTGCTGACAGCTGGCTAATAACCCGGTTTGCCCTGTTCTAGCATCCTTGTTTGATCTCAATGAATGAATACAAACAAGCAAACATTCATATCATACGTTCCATTGCAGTATTCCTGCCACCTTTCTAGAATTTGTCTAGATTCTGTTAAGGTATTTTCCAACAGCCAGACACTGCAGCCCTTGATTGATAAAAAGAAGATAGCTCTTTAAGAAACAAGGAAAAAACAACGCGTAACACTCTTAGTGAGCTAAAGCAAGCTAGGAAGGATGTGCAAAAGGCTGCCAGGCAGTGTGCACATGACTACTGGATCAAGTTATGTGAGTCCATTCAAAATGCAAGTGATAAGGGAAACATCAGAAGGATGTATGAAGGAATAAAGAAAGCCTGTTGTCCAATGATAAAAAGACGTGCAACACTGGAAACCTTGACTTGAGAAATCATCACTGATAGGAAACAGCAGATGGATAGATGGGTAGAGCACTATGTGGAGCTTTACTCAAGTGAGACCAAACTAGCGGATGGTGCCCTCAACACCATACAGGCCCTGCCAACTTTTGACCACATGGACACACTTCCCACCATAACAGAAGTTAAGTGTGCTTAAATGAACTAGCATCTGGCAAGGCTCCGTGTAAGGGTGGGATTCCAATATAGGTGATCAGGAGTGGGCAGGACACACTCACTCTACAGATCCACCAGCTAATAGAGCTATGCTGGCGAGAAGGACAAGTCCCTCAGGATTTCAAAGACTTAAGCATCATAACATTGTACAAGAACAAGGGCAATCGGAGCGACTGTAACAACTATAGGGGCAACTCACTTCTGTGTATTGTTGGTAAAGTATTTGCCAGAATTGTTCTGCGCAGGCTTCAAGTCCTGGGAGATCAAATGCACCCCAAATCACAGTATGGCTTACGACAGAACCAGTCTACCATTGATATGATATTCTCATTGCGACAAATGCAAGAAAAATGCCGTGAACAGAATCAACTATTGTTTATTGCCTTCATCGACCTCACAAAGGCATTTGATTTGGTCAGTCGTGAGGGTCTGTTCAAGGCACTAAAGAAGATTGGCTGCCCACCAACTCTTCTGTCCATTGTGGAATCGTTCCACACAGGCATGAAGGGTATAATTAAGTTTGATGGTGCAACTTGAGAAGAGTTTGAAATCAAGAGTGGAGTTAAGCAAGGTTGTGCACTTGCTCCCACTATCCTTGCAATATACTTTTCACTTCTACTGAAATATGTCTTTCGTGATTAAGATGGGATACATTCATTCACGCTCAGATGGCGGACTCTACAATGCTCAGAGATTGATGGCCAAGACCAAAATTAGGAGGGTACTGATCAGAGAGTTGCTTTTTGCAGATGATGCTGCAATTACGAAGCACACTGAGAAAGAATTACAACGTCTACTAACTGCATTCTCCAATGCTTGTTCTGAATTTGGTTTAGCAATTAGCAAAAAGAAGACACAAATTATGTCACAAGGCACATATGATCAATCTTTATTGACGACGCCGAACTGGAGATAGTAGACCATTTTACATATCTAGGATCAGTAGTAAATAGCAAATTATCCCTAGATCAAGAAATCAACATTAGGATTGGTACGTCTGCAACAACAATGAACAGGTTAAGAAAACGAGTCTAGGAAACAGGAAGCTTACTGCCAAAACAAAAGTCCTGGTCTATCGGGACTGTGTCCTTAGTACTATTCTTTATGGCAGTGAAATCTGGTCAACGTACTCACACCAAGAGAAACATTTAAACAGCTTTCATACGCGGTGTCTGCGAAGAATATTTGGCATTAAGTGGCAAGACAAAATCACAAATACTAAAGTATTGGAAAGATCAGGTTGTGTGACGGTTTGTTCCATGCTCAGTCTTCGTAGACTTAGTTGGGTAGGACACGTTAAGAGGATCGATGAAGGTAGAATATCAAACGACATCTTTTTTGGTGAATTACAGATAGGTAAGAGATCTCAGGCTCGGCCTCTACTACGATACACAGATGTGTGTAATCGGGACATGATTGATACAGTCATTGATAATGAACATTGGGAGCATGTCGCCGCTGATCGTGTTGCATGGCTGGAAAATAACAGAAATGTAATAAAGGCAAAGGAAAAATGATTGCACACCGAGCGTGCGGAAAGTAAGATAGTGCATGATGGTGAAAATGATCATGTGTTCACATGCATCCACTGTGGACGAACATTTACAGCGCGAATTAACCTTATCAGTCACATTCGCCTCCGCCAGGGGTTGTAGTTAGTATGCCGTTTTGAAGCACAATGTAACAAACTATCGTCTGTCAAAACGGCAAGGTGCCAATGATTGAATGATTTTCCCAACTTGTCACAGATAACGTTCAGTTGAGGTTAAAAATTTCTTGTCAATAACTTCATTTCTTTGAACATTACGTAATCTCTTCCAGTATTATGATATTGATCTATTCTGGTGCAAGAATCTTGTATATATTGGGTTTTTTTTTCCTTTCTTGTGTTCTTTCTTACTTCTCGAGTTAAAGATTTATACTTCATCCTACTGTTGTCGAATTCACCCCCTTTCTGTTTAAGTTCCCTTCGTTGTGTTATTAATTGAAACGTGTCTGATGTAATCAGTGGCATATGTTACTTTATCTTGGTCGGAATTTAAACTTTGGCTGCAGTTATCAAGATATCTCTAGCTTGCACTGCCAATTCACCAGGTGTCAATACCTCCTGTATTATGATCGAGTGAAAGTGGCGAAACATGACCACCTACGTTTACCGACATGGTACATGATGGATGGATTACTAGGTGAACACCAACTCCGACCTCAGTTATTTGCCCTCTTTTTTTTTGTAAGGGCTGGCGCTTCCCCTAGAGGATATAGCAACACTCTGAGGCCTCCGCTTTCCCCTGGTTTCGCTGTGAGCTCTTAGTCCCACTATGTGCCTTTTGGCCCATAGGGGTCCACCAAGGCCCACTGCCAGTAATAGTGGACGGTGAGTTAAGTGAGGTAGTTTGTGACCGTCTCTTTACTGTAGCCAGATCAAGGGCAGATAAATCTACACTTGACCTTAGCCAAATGCCGAAGACATACACAGTTATTTGCAAATTACGTCCCAAAGTCAAGGACGGCCAAATATTATATTTTATATTTTAATGTGCCAGTACTTTAGAAAGAACAAAACCATTGATTTTAAAATCGTGGAGAAATATCAAAGACCGTTATAAAATTCTCGCATGCATAAAATTTTTTTTACCATTTTACCAAAATCTTAAAAGATTTCTTAAAGGTTTACTTGCATTTTATGCAAAAATATATTTTACTAATTGCTAAGAAATGTCCTTAACATGCTAAGAGAAATGCTTCTATTATTTAAATAACATAATAAAATTGATTTACCTTGAGTATATTCCCTTGAGACAAATTTCATGTTGTTATGTCCCCTTCTACAGTTTTATTGATGATGGTCAATCCACCACAACCCGTTTAGACAGAATTGTTCATAAAAGGGGTGATTAATCAACGCATTGCTAGCCTCTTATCATGCTAATTGATATATGCTATAAGAGACTTTTTTTTTTTGGTTTGCATATCCTTTACAGGACATTGCTGTCAACATCAGCATCTTTCAGCTGATTGTTGATTTCTATGCAAGATTACGCTCAGTAGGTTGCCATTGCTTTCTGAGCGACCGGCTCACATACCCCTAAGTTACCGACGCGGAAAGAACCGCTACCGAATCTCGCGCAACGTCACCTTACTTACGAGAGTATGCGAGATTACGGAGAAAGTCGTGTAACCTCTAGACCAGAGAGCAAGGCTATAAGAGACTAAGGAAGTAAATTTAGGAAGTAAAATTGTATGATTTCTTGCCACAGGCATTATAACAAATTGTTGTTGGTAATCATACATATTGTGAAATGCGACGGCCAGGTGCGGGGGAACAAATAGTTAGATACGTTCACGTACAGAATTATATAATCTGGAGGGAAGGAATAAAAAAGGGGAATTGACATAATTTTGGATCAAATGAGTGCTGGGGCGGTTAAAGGATTTCGGACAACCTCAGAAAGAGTATTATTAGTGAAACTCCGTGGCAACATATTAACATAATATAATATTCACCCTCTGTAAAGTTCATGCAACATAATAGGTAAACACAAAACTTGGACCGGCAATATTTTCAGACATTGCACAGTCATTAAAAATAGTGGCACCTTGCCGGTCATTACAGATGAAAATATGTAGATTGGAACTAGAGCTAGAATTCCATCGCACAATGCCTGGGCTATGATTAAGAGAACATGTGTTGCCCATGCAGCATGATCCCTCTCTTGGCCTTGTCTTGTTTTCTCCAGAGGAAAGGATAACCAGTACGTCTGGAACAAGGTAGGCTGCAGACGCTAGCGGCTCAGCATCAAACCTCCAAGAGGAGGAGGTAAGTAGCGGCCAGGCCCTCACATCTGCGGGATTTGACTTAGGGGCGTTCAGCTATTAAAAATACACTCTGTACAAACATATGCGCAACATCTGACAGTACAGAAGAGGACACACGAGCGCGCGCGCGCACACACACATATATATATATATATATATATATATATATATATATATATATATATATATATATATATATATATATATATATATATATATATATATACATAACGAATTAGACATGACCGCGGGCCAGTGCAAACATTTTGAAATGTCTGTCTTACTGGTATCAATGACCTAGGTAGGGGTCACCAAATTACGGCCCGCGGGCCTAATCCGGCCCGCAAAGTCATTTCATCCGGCCCGCCGACGGTACTCAAAAATGCTTGATATAACGTATAGGACTCCAGGCGTTGTGATACGATTTAAATGTCAATATTATGTTTAGAATAATAAGTGATCTCCACACAAAATCAGTATTAAAATCTAGGGAAATTAACAGCGCATTAAAAATGATAATTGTCAAATACTATGTATATTCAACACTACTGTGTAGCGCGGAAGCGTGGACATTGAACAATGAACTAGAAATTCAAATGGGGGATCTGGATATGTGGATATACGGACGAATATGTCGTATTTCGTGGAAACAAATTCAATCAAATGCAGAGGTTTTAGAAAAACTGGGAATGAAGAGAGAGTTGATGAAAGAAATAAAGAGGAGGCAAGTGAAATATTTCGGCCACGTTAAAAGACATGATACTCTTATAAAACCATACTGGAGGGCACGGATGAGGGCAAGCGAGCAAGAGGTAGACAACGATACAATTGGGAAGATAACATCAAGAGATGGACGAACATCAGCCTGATATAATGTACAGTCAAGGCGAGAGACAGTGTTTGAGATCCATTGCAGCCAACCTTCATTGTGGAGTCGGAAACTGATTGATTGATTAATTTACACGTGCGGAGACCTCCTGGCTACTATGTGTCTTTAATTTACAATTGTCAGTTATAAATTATTGTATCTAGATGTTCTTGTTTATTGTAATCTTTACTTATTTCGCACCATACCAATTCCTTCACCGGCTCGTTGTAGCGCCACCTACGCTCTGACATCTCCATGGTTTTCATAGCAACACACAAACAAACACACACACACACACACACACACTCACACACACACACACTCACTCACACACACTCACACACACACAAACACACACACACACACATACACACACACATACACACACACACATACATCTTTCCCTCCCCCAGATGCATTCGGCTGTCAACACAATTCCAATGTTCCAGAAATACTTATTTTTGCCAGTCATCCATTTTATGGGTATGTAGCAAGGATTTCTATGTTTGACAGTGATAGGTCAGTGAACTACAAGTGTGAACAGAGGCAATAAAGTAGCAAACATAGTATAACAATGCCATAGAATTGTCGTGTTATTACGAAAATATTATCCCCAGTTCAGAAGAATTCCCCGGTCAAGGTTTTAATCGAGCTGGTCACTAGGCCAGTGTTTTTCATTCTTTCTTCTGGAGCAGATCCTTACGCAAATGTTTATAATGCTCAAGGAACTCAGTACGATGATCCAAGTGTCTGTCCTACTTTATGTAATAAACCAGAAGGGCAGAAAAGTTGCATTTAGGAGATTTCGGTTTGTTTCCGCGGAACCCCTTGCTGCCACTCTCGGAAACCCGGTTGAAAAACTCTGCTCTAGGCGGTTTATTAAGTCGGCCCTATTTATATACTTTGCAAACCTTATTATGAGATATATTCTATTACCATAGGTACCTATAAACTTTATATGTACCTATGGTGAGCCGTATCTTCACCAGTGACCCCTAGTCGCCTGCTTTTCTTGTGTGACAATATGATTATAATTATGTTTTTAATTCAAAGTCTTTTTCATTTTCAGATCCCGTGTACTTCACCCTTCATTATGGCTACTAAGAAAAGAAAAGTGGACAGCGAGTGTCGCATTTTCAATGAAGAATGGGGAGTAAAGTACTTCTTTGTGGAAACACAGGACCGGAAAACCAGTTGCGTAATATGCAGCTAAAGTGGTACCATATTGAAAGAGTAAAATCTTTGGTGTCACTACGAAACAAAACACCTATCAACGTATTGAACGTGGTTTTGAAACTCAAAGAAATCTCTTCACGAGAAAGTTTGCTAAGAATGAATCTGTCACTCTTACAAGCTACAACATTGTGTATAAGATGACAGAACGAGGAAAACAGTTTACTGATGGCAACTTCATCAAAGAGTGTATTATGGAAGCAGCAAATGCCTTGTGTCTGAGAAAGCCGATTTGTTTGGAACTATCTGCCTTACGGCAAGTTCAGTTGTGCGAAGAACAGAAGAATTTGGAGAGAACATAAATCCACAGATACGCAAGAAAACTAGGAACGTGATGTGGTATTCTCTGGCACTGTATGAGTCTACTGATCTCTCGAGTACGTCAAAACTTCTCGTGTTCATTTGTGGTGTCAATTTGGACTTTCAGATAACGGAAGAGTTGGCATCCGTTTGCAGCACGCATGGAACAACAGGAAAAGATATTTTAATGGAAGTGCAAAAAGTATAACCTTCTGTGGAATCAGCTTTGATGGAGGAAAAAACACATGGCTGGAGTGAGGAAGAGTCTGATGGTACAGATCAGGACTCAGTTGGAAAATTTGCAAATTACGTGTGCTCTGTTCATAAACTGCATCATACATCAGCAAGCACTCTGTGGGGAAAGACTTAGATATATCTTGTATACTGAAACTAGTCATTTCTGCTGTGAACTTCATTCGGGGTTATGCACTCAATCACCGCCAGTTTTAGGCGTTTCTGGAAGAAATTGATTCTCACTTCTGTGACTTGCCTTATCACACATCAGTGAGTGTGGCTCAGCTGCGGTCAAGTCCTGTTACGTTTTCACAAGCTCCGAAACGAAATATATGTTTTCCTCATTGAAAACAATAGAGCTGATCCACAGCTGTCAGATCCTACTTGGCTGTCAAAGTTGTCACTTTTAGTCGACATCACATCAAACATGAATGATCTGAATTTTAAACTTCAGGGAGAGGATAATCTCGTCTGTGATCTCTACAGAATCGTCAAAAGGATTTCGGAGAAATCTGTCATTGTTTGTAATACAATTGGAAGGAGAAAACGTTTTTCTTTTTCACCGTTTCAAAGAGTTTTGCGCTACACCCGCCGAAAATGTCAAACTCGATTTTCCGAAATAAAAAATTATTCGTGACTTGAAGAAGCATTTGTTTGGAGAGATTTTCAGATCTTGACAGAATTGAAAGTGACATTCTTCTGATCCAGAATCCATTTTATTGTAACCTTGATGATATGCCAGTTGAACTACAGTTGAAGCTCACTGATTTGCACGCAAATTAATTGATGAAAGAGAAGCACAGAGAAAGAAAACTTGTTGAATTTTACCGCTGCTTAGCTGATGTTGAGTTTCCGAAACTGACGCAGTCTGTTGCTGGTATGGTATCAGTGCCGGTCTCCCTGGTCTAGAGATTACACGAATTTCTCCGTAATCCCGCATACTATCGTAAGTAACGTGATGTGAGCGAGAGTCGGTAGCGGTTCTCTCCGCATCAGTAACTTAGGGGTATGTGAGCCGGTTGCTCGGAAAGCAATGGCAAACTAGTGAGCGTAGTCTTGCCAAGAAATCAACAATCAGCTAAAAGATGCTGATGTTGACAGCGATGTCCTGTAAAGTATATGAAAAAAAATGGTATCAGTATTTGAAACAACTTATGTCTGTGAGCAAACATTTTCAAAAATGAAATATTTGAAATCAATACATCGGACGAGATTTACTGATGAACATTTGAAAGCAATTCTCTAGATTGGATGCTGCAATTCCAAACCAAACATGGATGAAATCTTGAAAGCCAAATATCAACTTCACAAATCTCACTAACCTTTTTTGCTGCTTAGTTTGTGAGATTCGGATATGTGCACACTAGGCCTGATGTAACTATCTTTGTTGCTAACGTCGCCTTCTTTGATAACCTTTTGTAGAAAATTAATATATTGGTTGTCTTTGCTTTTTGTGTGCATTTCACATCCATTTCTCATCCATAATTAACTTAGTTTTTCGTCTTTTTCCCCAGAGCGTTCATTCTGGCTTGCAAGTATTGTTAACGTTAGTTGCATATCCTTTACAGGACGTTTGCAGTTAACACCAGCATTTTTTGCTGTTGTTGATGTCTTGGCAAGTTTACGTTCAGTAGTTTGCCATTGCTTTCTGAACGACCCGCACCAATACCATAGCGTAAAAAACCAGCGCAATACGGTCTGCTGTCAAATCGCCCGCATCTGTGTTTCGAACGCGGGTATACGGGATTACGAACCGCGTCCGTAAGACCTTCGCCACGGAGACTGGCGCAAGTATTGTACAGAATGAGTATGCGGCCCGCGCTCGTCATTTCTTCAGTTATCCGGCCCGTCGAGAAAAAAAAAGTTTGGTGACCCCTGACCTAGGTGATAGAAATGAGAGAGTTGACATATTACTAGCATGAGCAGAATACCATGACATGATAAAGGTAACACCTGGTTCAAACACTATCCTTGACGATTATATACGTGGATAAGCCCTGGAGATAATATTCGCTATCAAATTGACTACATAATGATTAGAAAGAGATTCGGAAGCAGTTTAGTAGCGGCAAACACGTGGAGCAGGTGGAGATAGTGACAATGTGCCAATTATAGGAAAAATGAGGTTAAGACCTAAAACCATGAAGAAATCCCCAAAGAAGTTAGATCTAGCATTACTTAAAACAGTCAAGAGATTAGAGAAAGGTGCAATGTTACTGTAAAGAACAGATATAGTGCCATGGAAATAATACAGATTTTCATGAACAATGGAAAATTTTGCGGGAATCAATCCAACAGACATCAAAAGAAATTATTTAACCTAAATATAGAGTTCCAAATAATAAATGGATGACAGATGATTGTTAGGGTTTCTTGGGAATTTTTGCAGAAGATAGTTATATATCCCAATTATCATCATCATAATCATCATCATCTTCCACTTCTGCCGTCAAGCGTCGTGGGGAGGAATAATTTGCGTTCCAGCGCCCGGTGGGTGGCACTGGATAGTGTCATTCCGTGTGGTTGTACAATGTCTCTGATGTCGTCAATCCATTTTCTTCTTGGACGTCCTCGTGGTCTTGTCGCAGATGATCTTTGATGTAAGGCCAGTGATGGTAGTTGCTGGTGTTGCATTCTAACGACATGGCCACACCACTTGATCTTCTGTCTTTCAATAAATGTGGCACAAGGTGTTGATCCCGCAATCTGTCTGATAGTAGCATTTCTTACTCGGTCTCGGATAGTTAAGTTGGCAGCTCTCCTCAAGCATCTCATTTCACAGGTGTTGATTTTGCGAAGGTGTAATTTGGATAAAGTCCAGGTTTGAGATTGGTAGCATAGTGTTGGTGTGAATATGCTGTTTATTATCTGTCGTTTTGCGAACATGGGTATGCTTGGATGTTTCAGTAAGGGTGATAGTTGATATGTAAGTGCACTAGCTTTTTGACATCTGATTTCAATTTCTCTGTCCAATCTGCCATCTTCTGTGATCATACTTCCAAGGTATTTGAATTCTTTAACTTGTTTCAGAGTTGTGTTATATATCTGTATACTTAGTGGGCCCGGCGATCTGCTAACTTGCATTACTTCGGTTTTGGCTGTGTTTATGCTCATATTGTATCTGCTGCAGGTTGAACTCAGATTATTAATATGATATTGTAATCTGCCCTCATCGCTGTAAAACAGGCACTGATCGTCTGCAAATAGAAGTTCATTTATTCCCTGTGGCTCAGTTGTTTCTGGAGTAAAGAGTTCACAATTTTCTGAATCTGTTCTGTCGAGACTTGCTTCTTTGGAAATTCTGTCCATGTAGATATTGAATAGCTGGGGAGAGAGCACACATCCCTGCCTCACTCCTGTATTGACTGTGAACATATCTGATATACCTTCTTGAGTTCTTACTGCACTTTGGCTTGAGTGGTACATGGCTATGATGTTTTCTAGCAATTGCCCTTGTATCCCATAGTCTTCAAGGATGGTCCATAATTTGGATCTGTCTACTCTATCGAAAGCCTTTTCCTGATCTACAAACACAATATTCTGCTGGTCACTATATTCGATAGTTTTTTCACAAATTTGTCTAAGTGTAAATAATGCATCAGTGCAACTTTTACATTTCCGAAAACCAAATTGTGCTTTGCTTAACTGTTGTTCAGCTATTGGTCTAGCTCTTTGTTCCAATAGTTTTGCATACATTTTCCCTACATCGCTCAGGAGTGATATATACATCTGTATGTTTCGCACTCTCTCGTATTGCCTTTCTTTATCCATATTGGTACTATTATTGCCTATTGCCAATCATCTGGGACTTTTCTTTCTTCCCATGCTATATTAAAAATTCTTGTTAGCCATTTAACTCCTGTTTCCCCACAGGCCTGAATAGCTTCTGTGGTTATTCCATCTGGACCTGGTGATTTGTTTTTAGGACTTTTCTGTATAACTGCTTTGACTTCTGCAGGTATGAAATTTGGTTCTTGCTCTCCCTGGCTTTTAGGCACAAAAGTGAGGTTTTCTATGTTATGTGTGGGATTAAGTAGTTCTTGAAAGTATTCTGCCCATCTTGCTAGTCTTTGTTGTGGGTTAAATATCGGTATACCTCTTTTGCTGTTTATGATGGTGGTTGGATTGTAACATGCATCTCTGTTTCTCATTGTGGTGGCACGTTTATAAAATTCTCTTGGGCAGTCTTTGCTAAGGGTCGCCATCTGTTCACCATATATTCTCCAGGATTCATCTTTAGATGCTCTAATTGTTCGTTTGGCATTACGTCGTGTTATTCTATAAGTAATATAGTCCTGTTCAGATTTAGTTGTGATCCACTTTTTGAATGATGCCTTCTTTTTGAATATGCTGTCTTTAACTTTGTTGTTCCACCAGGCTGTTCTTAATCTTTTGTCCTGCCCTACTTTCTTTGTTCCACGTTTATTTTCCAGTGTGTCGAGCATGGCAGCCTTGAAACATGTCCATTCCTTATCTACGCTTGAGTGGTCATCAGGGATGTTCTTATGTAGGTTTTGGATTTCTTGATTTAATTCATCTTTAACCGTATTTCCCTGCAGCCTCCTATAATTGATGACATGTGTTGTTACCTTTTTGTTTCTTATTTTCCTGTGTGGTGAAATCTTTTTGATTATGACTGGTTTGTGATCAGTATCAACATCTGTATTTGGGATAATCCCAATTATAATAACAAAATTGTTGAACTTAGAACAGCGGATTACTGATTACTGTTATAAATATAACACAATACAAGACAGAGAGTGATGTATGCGGAGAGTATAAACAGCCTAGCTACAGATGATAATTTAAACAAAACACCAGATGACAGGATTGTGGGGTCACGATTGTCGATATCTATTCCTGATCAGGTACCTAAAGATGATTATATACATAGAGAATCATCATCATCATCATCATCATCATCATCATCATCATCATCATCATCATCCTCATCATCATCATCATCATCATCATCATCATCATCATCATCATCATCATCATCATCATCATCATCATCGTCAATTGTCGTGGGGAGAAATAATTGATGAACCGGTGTCAGATACATGGCATCGGGTAGTATCTTTCCGCGTGATTGTACCATGTCTTTGATGTCGTCAGTCCATTGTCTTCACCGGCATCCTCTTGTTCTCGTAGAAGTTGTCCTTTGATGTAAGGCCAGTGCTGGTAGTTGATGGTGTTGCATTCTAACGAGATGGCCGAACCATTTGATCTTTGTCGTATATTCTGAAGGGACTGGGGATCACTGTTGTGCATTACCCATATTCTGGTGTTAGAAGCTGGGCCCCATCTTCTTCCAATATGTAAATAAATCAAGAATACGACCCTTGAAGTTTTACAGGCTCTGTTTTAGGTTTGTCTAGGAGTTAATTGTCCTCTTTTGGAGAATATTGAACACCAGATTTAACTCTGCCCCTTCACCATGAATCTATTGGCTCTCGAACCCCCATGATCTACTATGAAATATCTGAAAGACTTCCTCAGTATAAATCAGGTGAAATGTAGAATGGGTCTGGAACAGTCAGAGATGCAGAGTTTCCTCTTTTCCCCTTAATTTAAATTCTGCTGAGTTATTTTGTTCTGTTAAATAAATTATTTAACAAACACAGGCAGACATTGACATCATGTTGACACAAATAAACAGGTAACTGACAGACAGGTTGAACTGACACAGTAATAAGATTTAGTTACTATAGATGTTATTTATTGACTGAGCCTGTTTCTCTTTTGGCTTGTTAATACATTATTTATTTCTCATCTGTTTTGACATGAAATATATGTTTTAGAGGAAAAAATGCACATAAATGCCAAATTACAGTTCATCAATCAATAAACAATAATAAATATGATGATCCTATGTGTTGTAAATCTTCTTAAAATAATGTTATAATACACATTATAGTGTGGCATGAATCAATTCAACTGTGGTATGAATCATGGTGTTTGGAGGGATTATGTTTGTTGGTATGGAATAATGTCACCTCTTAGTGGTAGATATGGGCTAAGCTTGGGTCCATGGACTGATGGATCCGCTTCAGTACTTGCCGGTGAGCTACTCTGAAGGCTTCCCCTTTCTCTGCTCAAGGCCTGAGTTTATATCTTCCATCTCATGAGTGTGTGGGTCATCTTTTCCGTCTGCCTCCCTCTGCTGGTTAGGTTGCCTCCAAGAACATCACTGTGTAAAATTTACAGAGGCATATACAATCCTACCAATGTAATTTTCCCAGCATGTTATTAAGTGTGAACACAACATAACAGGAAGGACAAGATTAGAAGAAGTGGTGATGTGTTAATTTGTGTGGGGTCAGAGATTATTATTACACTGGATGCACCTGCTATCTCTTGGTACCTGCTGTATGTATTCTCTCAGTGTACCTGTGGTTCATTGAGAAGTGTACAGTCAGACAATAGATAGGAGTGATGATGTGTTGTTCCTTGGATCCTTCAGGTCAGGCTGATAAGTCAAGACCAAGACAAGGACAAGATGCATTTTTATAAATGACATACAGTTATAACATCTTCATCAACTCATTAGTGTTATGCATTTGTGTGTATAATTGTTTCTCAGTACCTTCCAAATTAACTACTTGTCTTCTTCTTCTTCCTATACATCATTTCCTTTTAACTTGCTGTTGTTGTGGTGTGGTGTGGAGTGCTGTGTAGTGTTGAGTTAACTTCTGTTGATTGGGGTTCACATAGCTTGTACTATTTTTCCCTATCTCCAGTAGCTAATATGAGTTTAACTCATCAAGTGTTTTATTGTGATGCATGTCTAACATACAGAATTCTGATGTGTATTTGTTACAAAATGTAATGCATACAAGATCATGACACAATACATTAGCAAGAGGTTGTTACATAAAGTACCTCCCCTAATCCACCTCTCTTCTCCTCATATCCATCTATTATTCTTCCTCCATTAGCAGTGCACATCATGTCCCTTCCGTTGGCGAGCAACAGTTGGCATTAGACCGAGGTTTTATTTACCGTTTGGTCTGCGCAGATTTACTAGGCTGTCTGTCACAAATGGCTTCTGTGCAGCGTATCCTGTTCTTAGGCAATGCATTTAATAAGTGCTTTGTCTGAGTGAAAATCTGACCCATAACTACAATTATTTTCTACCAAACCCTATTATTTCAATTCGTAAAGAGGAAAGAAAAGATATAATCCTTCTCTCAGCTCCTTAGATTTCGAATAGGTAGAAATAAATACAATTTCAAGCGAGGTGGTGGTTCGTGTGCAGAACTGGCTTGTGTCTGCAGAAAGCATTTTAAAACAGTTTTGATAGAAGCATCAAAGTGCGTTTGAAATTTCACCTCGTACAAGTTTTCTGTGATAGATAGTTGTAGTATGCACATAGTAAAGCTAATAGATGTAGTGAATAACTTCAGAGTTTGCAGTTTTTGAGAAGTGCGAGATTGTTAGTTTGCCCGGGAAAGGCTCGGTGTAGCTAAAAGTAGGCAATCGACCATTTCACACGTCAGAGATTTATTTTACAAGTAATACATTTAATTTTGACGCACAACACTGGATACCTTCTGCTTCACACATTTGGGTATCACATTGTCCTGAGGATTCACAAGCTTACCTCGGTTTATCGGATCAAACCGCCGTTTTTCATGTAAAGTACAGGTCAAATTTGGCGTCTGACCGTTCGTCAGGGCTGAATTGGAAGAAGTGCGCGGGGTCTTAGAAATCAACGCTTGGGCGGGTCAAAGTTGTATCATGTGACCGGCTCCTTCCAATCGTCTTAGTAGTTGGAGACGCTGTAATTCCTATTAATAGCCGACATATGTCCATCTCGAGTGTCAAGTTGTGTTCGATTCAAATGTTGCGGTTAATTGTATGTTGTTCTCTGTAGTTGGTGCGAAAATGTTGACGCACTGCAAATGATGGTTGGTGAATATGTCACACCCTCCCAATTGCGCTGTTCCGCCCGAAGCCGTTGGCACAATGTGGGGTGTCGGGTTTGGTAAGCGCCGCCCAACGTTTGGCGCTAACAGAAAGCAGGTAGTACCGTCTACTGTTGTACGGTAGCTCAGTCATATCTAAGACCTGACACAAAAATAAATATCACTAAAACAGAAATTGAGGCATGTTGAATGTTACGTGTATTCAAGCCCTCTACACGATGAAGTGGAAACATACACCTTGACTTCAAGTTTCCTTGCGGACTGGACACGTGTGAAATAAAGTCTGCGTGTATGACATATTAGAATCCTAAAATTCATCGCTTTTTCCTTTCATGTTGAGGGGATAGCTCCCGTGCCAGGTAAGTTTGCTTCTTAAATGTAAACATCTCAGTTAAACTTTAGATGCAGTAAGATTCGCCAAGTGTTTTTGCAATGACTTCACACAGATTATTATTCAACAAATTAAATCTGTCGCAAACATCAGATGCCCATGTATGCTTTGCTACAGGTTAAACAAAACTTATGAGCGGTCTATCTATATATTAAATGTTCTTTGTCAGTAGGGACAAAGAAACGTTTCTGATGCTCTATTGCGAGTTATTTCTCTTGGGGAAACATAACAGAATGCAATGCTATATGCATTAGATTCTCTCCCCTTTAGTTTCCGACTATTTTCTCTCTCTTTCCTTCTTCGTAAACAAAATGGTGTATTTAGTGTGAATAGTGTATGTTCAAGATGTTGCCGTTTATTTGTAAATTTCCATTGTGTGCTACGGAGCATTGTGACATGTCAGTTTTTGGATGACGTGTGAAATCTATTTTCTTACAAACTCGTGAAAATGGCTGGTAGCGGTACTATTTACTTACATACAAGATTCCCACGTTCGCCGGAATAACATGATGTAGTATGTTACATTTTTAAATGCTTAAAAGTCGCTTAAAAGTCGACAGGGTCGACTTCATTGCACCGGGTTTTATCCCATATGGCTCGGTCTCTTTCCGCAGCACGGAAAGCGTCGCACAAAGCACGAACTGTGTAGCTTTTAGCGACGACCCACAGGAGTCTCTGAAACATTTAACTCGTAAACCGAAGGATGCGGCCCGGAATCGAACCCACAACTTTCGGAGCACGATTCAAACGGCTTGACCACTTCGCCACAGAGTGGCCATTCGTAACATTCATTCTAATATACCCTACGGTGTAGGGTCTGAAAAATAGTCTTCAGACTCATTATATTGCTCCTCTCCACTGAAATCTTTAGTATTATGTTTTATTGCTATTTTAATTATTTTGATAACTAGATGTAACATTTGAATTTTTTTTCTAACAGTAGCTTCTATATACAACATGGATGTAACTCAAAGCGATGTAATTGATTTGTTTTTTCTTTTTTTCGGCCATGCTGACCTACATAGCGAATCATGACCGCCCTCGCATATCGGCATAGCACTTGATGATGATAAATATTGACCTTAGATAGGCCTGACAAAAATAGGAAATAAACAACATTGTACATAGGCGATGTAATCGATTTTTTTTTTTTTAAAACTTTTATTGAGTGTTAAAATCGGTGCAAAGTGTATTGTTTGTGTTTTTACAGAGCGTTGCATGTGGACGTGTGGGTGACATATGTGCAAAAATTTTACAACATTATTTCATCATTGCCACCCTCTCACCTGTCAGCTCCAACCCCACCAATACCATCATCACCACTTGGTAATGAGGCAAATGGCAGTAAAACTTGTTGGAACCAACTGGTGAAGGCAGCAGCAGCATCAAAACCAACAGTATCGAAAAGGTGGGGGAAAAGGGGGGATTGTCAAGGTGTATACTAGTTTACAATGCAGGAAAGGTGGTTGGTGCATTTGTATTGTTCGTGTTGTTACATGCGTACTGTGTGTTCAGTATTTGTGTGCGTGTATTTACGGAGCGTTGCATTTGGGCGTGCAGGTGACATATGCGCAAATTACATCTTATACATTTACACATTTTTACATTGAAATTGTTGTAAGGTTACATTTCAACACAACAGCATGATGGTAGTGCACCGTTATTATTTCCCCTGCCGCCCCGCTCTCCTGTCAGCTTCAAAAACTCCTACCAAGTACCATCACCACCCCTAGGTGATGATAAACATGGCGGTGCAAAACTGTTAAGAAACAACCGTTGAGGGTGGCAGCAGAGACAACAATCACAGTATCAAAAGGTGGGAAAGGGGGATGTGACAGTATACGGGTTTACAAAGCCATATATATTAATAATGATTACAATGATACTAATGCAAATAACAACCAAATACATAAATAATAATAATGACAAAGAATAACAACTGCTAAGGGTGATAAACAGTAAACATTTAACAGCAATGATAATAACAGCAAATGATAATAATAGCTAAAATCTGTGATTCCATTTGCTAAAATGATTTTTCTTAGGAATGGTGTTTACGTGAAATGCATCTTATAATAATAATGACAAAGAATAAAACTACTAACGCTGATAACAGCAATGCTAATAAACACAATGATAAAATTCGTTATGATAATGACCACATTTTCCAAACATGTGATTCCATTTGATAAAATGATTTTCTTAGAAATGGTGTTAAAATATGGCAGGTACATACAATAACAATTGCATCCTGCACTGTTCAATAATATAGTAGGTGTAAAAAGGAGTTGGTTATCTTTTTTTCTCCTTGCTTATTTTTTTATTTATTTATTTATTTATTTTTGTTTATACATATACTTGCAACATGCAATGTTCAATAATAGTAGAAGTAAAAGGAGTTGATTATCTTTTTCTCCTTGCTTATTTTTTTTTTGTTGGTCTTATTTGTAAGGGTTCATTCATTTTTTCCCTTCCTCTTTTTTTTTTTTTTTTTTTTTACTTTTTTTAAAAAGTAAACAAACATCAGTATTAGCACAATTTTTTACAATCTTTACATTTTTGTTTCCCTTGCCATCTTCTCACCAATTTGTTTCACTCCACCAATGCCCTTATCACCACTATCTGGGCAATGATGGTAAAGGCAGGATAAATATTTGAACCAAACCGGTGTGGGTATCAGCAAAGGCAACAACAACCATGAGCGAGGGGAGGAGGGCACATGGGAAAAAGGTGTTTGTTTTATTACTAATGATGACAATAATAATAAAGACAAGAAGAGACATACTGAGGGTAATAACTGCCAGAATAAAAACCAGCAATGGTAATAATAGTTTGAAAAGGATAAACTTTTTACAAAATTGTGATTCCATTTGCTAGGATGATTTTCTTTGGAATGGTGGTCACATAGCATAGCAGGTACATACAAAGGCAAACTGCAGTGTTTAATAATAATTGGAGTAAAAGGAAGTTGATTTTTGTCCTCATTTCCCCAAGCATTTGTATTTAAAAAATTTTTTTACAGTATCTTTGGTTTGGTAACCATATGTGATTTTGTATTCATTTGTTCAACACTCACTCACATGATTCAAATGGGGTGACAAAGAGAAAGGGAAAACTTTACATTTTTGTTTACTTTGCCACCACCCACCAATTTGTCTCACTTCACCAATACCCTCATGACCATTCTTACTGATGGTACAGGCAGGATGAAGTGTTTGAACAAAACCGATGGGGTAGTAGCAAAGGCAACAAAACATAAGCAAAGGGGGGCACAAGGAAGATGAAGTTGTTAAATAATAATGATGATATCAATGATACTTATAAAATTACTGTTTCTAAGGATACTAGGGTAGGGTAATGATAGTGATAATATTAATAAAATATAATAAATAATAATAATAATAATAGTAATAATAATAATAATAATAAAATAATAATAATAATAGTAATAAATATATTCATAGTAATAATAATGATGTATTTATAATTTAAAGATAATTAAAGTAATAATAATAATAATAAATATATAATAATAATAATAATAATAGTGTTTATAATAGTATGATAGATATGTGACTCAATTTACTAAAATGATAAACTTAGTAATGGTGGTAGTGTAGCCTAGCAAATGCATTTAAAGCAACATTCAATAATTAGAAAAATTGGAATGGAAGGAATTTTCTTTTCTCCTTTTTTTTTTCCTTTCCCTTATCCATAAGGGCCACTTCTTCATTTGAAGTAAATAGACAAACATTTATACTTCCACAGATCCTCACATGAGGGATTAATCATTGGTCTTGGTGACCATTTGTGATATTTTATACTCATTTACTCCTCATTCACTCACAGTTTCTTCTTTCTTTCTCGCACTCCTGTATATCAAATTCGACAGAAAGCGATTTTTTTTTATTTTTTAAACCTTTATTGAGTGTTAAGAAACATTTGCATTTGTATTGTTCGTGTTGTTGCAGAGCGTTGCATGTGGAAATGTAGGTGACATATGCGCAAATTTTTACATTTGTTTCAACATTTGTACATTTGAAATGGGGGGTAACGAAAAACGAGTACAAACAACAACAAGACGATAGTATACCATTTTCCCCCCCCCCCCCCTCTGCCACCCTCTCACCCGTCAGCTCCAACCCAACCAATACCATCATCACCACTTGGTAATGAGGAAAATAGCAGTAAATTCTGTTGGAACCAACTGGTGAAGGCGGCAGTAGCATCAAAACCAACAGTGTCGAAAGGGTGGGGGAAAAAGGGAGGGGGTGGTTATCAAGGGGTATACTAGTTTACAATGCAGAAAGGTAGTTGTTGCATTTGTATTGTTCGTGTTGTTACATGCGTACTGTGTGTTCAGTATTTGTGTGCGTGTATTTACGGATCGTTGCGTCTGGGCGTGTAGGTGACATATGTGTAATATTACGACAATTAATTCATTTGCATATTTACATGTCAAAGGGGGGGGGGGGGTCACCCAAATTTTATTTATTACCGTGCTTGTTCCCCCTGTCACCACCATCTCCAGCCGGCTCCAAAGCCACCAATACCATCGCCTCCTTTTCAGGTAATGATGGCAGTGGCAGCCAATTGATAGAACCAACCAGCGAGGGCGGTAGCAGCGTCAAAACAACCAACAGTAAAACAAGCGTGGAGGAGGGGAACTGAGGGAGCATAATAGTAATAGTAAACATCCATACAAATTAACAACAATAAAATTGATAGCAATAACCCTTAATAATTGAATGACGAAAAAATAATAGACGTGTAGGTGACATATGCGCAAATTTTCCAACATTTTATACATTTGAACATTTCTTCATTGACATTGTTGTAAGGAAATGTTTTAAATCAAAAGCGTGATGGTAGTGGGCTGCTATTATTTCCCCTGCCGCCCCGCTCTCCTGTCAGCTCTAAAACTCCTACCAAGTACCATTGATGATAAACATGGCGGCGCAAAAACTGTTTAGAACCAACGGTGAGGGTGGCAGCAGAGACAACAATCACAGTATCAAAAGGGTGGGAAAGGGAGATGTAATAGTATACGCGTTTACAAAGCCATATATATTAATAGTGATTACAATGATAATAATGCAAAGTAACAACCAAATACATAAATAAATATAATAGTGACAAGGAATAACAGTGCTAAGGGTGGTAGTGATAGACTCAATGATAATAAATAGTTTTAACATGTGATTCTATGTGCTAAATTGATTATCTTAGGAATGGTGTTTACATGAAATACATCTTATAATAGTAATGACAAAGAATAAAAAACTACTAAGGGTGATAACAGCAATGCTAATAAACCCAATGATAAAATTTGTTTTGATAATGATCACATTTTCCAAACATGTGATTCCATTTGCTAAAATGATTTTCTTAGAAATGGTGTTAAAATATGGCTGGTACATACAATAACAATTGCATCCTGCACTGTTTAATAATATAGTAGGTGTAAAAAGGAGTTGCTTTTCTTTTTTTTCTCCTTGCTTATTTTTTTATTGTTTATTTTTACATATACTTGCAACATGCAATGTTCAATAATAGTAGAAGTAAAAGGAGTTGGTTATCTTTTTCTCCTTGCTTATTTTTTTTTTCCTTTTGGTCTTATTTGTAAGGGTTCATTCATTTTTTTCCCTTCCTCTTTTTTTTTTTTTTTTTTGTTTTAACTTATTGTAGAAAGTAAACAAGCATCAGTATTAGCACAAATTTTTACAATCTTTACATTTTTTTTCCCTTGCCACCCTCTCACCAATTTGGTTCCACTCCACCAATTCCATTACCCCCCTCTCTGGGCAATGATGGTAAAGGCAGGATAAATATTTGAACCAAACCGGAGTGGGTATCAGCAAAAGGCAGCAACAAACCATGAGCAAGGGGAGGGGGGGGGCACATGGGAAAGGGGTTTTGGTTTATTACTAATGATGATAATAATAATAATGACAGGAGGAGACATACTGAGGGTAAATAACAGCAATTATAAAAAACAGAAAGCTATTTTTTTTTTTTCAATCTTCTATATTTTATTTTTAACAACTCAGTACAATGATCTATAGATTTTGAGACTGAACAGACAATCAATCACAACCCTTTACAAGGCATAGCGGCCAATACCGGCCGATCGCTTAAAACGAGCGTAGCGTCCGATTCCGGCCGATACTATTATGCATTGTAAAAACGCAATCTCTCGGCTTTCCGACACTTCCGACGGCTACTTTCACTTTCGCCGATAGCTTGACAACGTGGCCGCCATTTGTAAATGCGCTACAATGAATTGTTACAATGAATTTGAACAGACTTTTGCGGACTTTTTTTGATAGATTTCGGGATTTTTACGCTGTTTTTCAAAATGGATTTCGGCAATTCTTCAAGTGATAGCCGAGATTTCGCTCTGTTCAATTTAAATGACATTAAAGGGCACGAAGTTGATTATTAATCGGAGCTAGATATCAGTGCAAAGCGTTACTTTGCATTAGCAGTCGTGAGTCGGACTTTAAAGAAAGTGATTATAATTCTGAAAATGTGCCATATAGATGACGGCAAATCACAAACAACATGCCGTATTTCGTAAATATTTGTGTTCATATATGGATTACCGGCAACAATCACGTGAGTAACATATTCTGCATGATATTCCCTTCATTGTGTTGTTTATTTAACTAAAATCGGTAGACTAACACCTTATTTGTGATGTTTTTACTAACGCGACTCGAAATTTTACAGAACCTGAAAAAATCGTGCCCGTTCAGGGCTACAAAACGGACAAGCGTCTGCCCTGTAAAGGGTTAAAAGGTAAAGGTAATCCGATAGCAGATACTCCTATTAGGGTTTGAAGTGCTAGGCCTTCACATATTATAGGTAATGATACATATCTGCAACCAATGGAGTTCTCCCATACTTTTCAACAGTTTGTTTGATTCTGGACACATACTTTCATAAAACAGCAGATATCTTTGCTGTTGCAAACCACTCGTCTCTGGACAAAGTCTTTCATAAAACAACCAACATTTTTATTTTTGACAACCACCCATCTCTGAACATATATGCCACAGTGACCATTTCCTCGTTGGAGCAAAATTTAAAATAAAACTTAAGAGAGCTTTCTATACTAAATTACAAAGATTACACCCAACATATAACAGAGAAAAACTACAAGACATTACAGTCAAAGAGAAATTTACAGATGAAATAAAATGTAAACTTGAAACTTTTCAAAACCCTTTGGAGGAAAGCGTTGACCAAACTTGGTTGAACATCAAGAATACACTTCAATCTACCGCAGAAGAATGTCTCGGTGTGTCAACCACGCATAGAAAGAACAGATGGTTCAATCAAAAATGTGAAGAAGCAGTCACTAAGAAGAAGAATGCCAGACATGTATGGTTAAATGACATCAATAACATCCAAAAGGAAGAGCATTATAGAAATGAATGTAAAGAGGCTACAAAAATAGTCAGACAGCAGAAGCGAGAATATATGAGTAATATAATCAAAGATATGGAAACTAATCACCAGAAAAATGAATCCAGAAAGTTTTTTAAAGTACTGAAGTCAATGAAAATAGGGCACCAACAAAACACATATGGTTTAAAAGACAAAAATGGGAATATGATAAATACCAATGAAGAAATGTGCAACACATGGAAAGAATATTTTATTGAATTACTAAATTGTGAAGCTCCAAGTAACATTTTCCCACAGGAAGAGGTTCTAACATGCGAACCACAAATTGAAGAACCTACATTTGAAGAAATCCTATATGTAATCACACGACTTAAGGCAGGTGGCCATGCATTACATCTAAAGCTATACGAACTAATAATAAAAATCTGGAGGACAGAAGAATTACCCCATGACTGGAAAGAGTCATTATTGATACCTATCTTTAAGAAAGGAGACAAGTTCCAATGTGGAAATTATAGAGGAATATCACTACTGTCCACAAGCTATAAGATACTATCCGCAGTATTACTAAATAGACTAAAACCATATTCAGAAGACATATTAGGTGACTACCAGGCGGGTTTTAGACAAAACAGATCAACAATAGATCAGATATTTATCTTACGACAAATAGCCGAGAAACATTGGGAATATAAAAGAGATCTCCATAACATTTTTGTGGATTTTAAAAAGGCTTATGATAGTGTCCATAGGAATAGTCTATGGAATGTTATGCAGGAATTTGGAATACCAAGGAAGTTAATTAACATGACCAAACTATGCATGGAAGATACTTATAATATAGTAACATATAAAGGCAGGAAATCAGACCCCTTCCAAATAACATCTGGCTTGAAACAGGGTGATGCACTATCGCCGCTACTCTTCAATCTGGCTCTAGAGAAAGTTGTAAGGAAGGTAAAGGAGGAATGTGATATTGGAGGAACATCCAAGCTGCTTGGTTATGCAGATGATATAGATATTATAGGGCAAAGTGAACAAAAGACATTAGAAATATTGACTCACTTAAAGGAAAAAGCCCAACAGATGGGGCTGGTTATCAACCAAGATAAGACAGAATATATGGTAATTTCAAGAGACGGAATGGCTAAAAACTCTGGCCACATACAAATAGATAATATGACCATTAAAAGAACGGAAACATACAAATACCTGGGTACAATCTTCAACTGCTCCAACATCATAAGGGAAGAAATACAAACTAGAATCAACTCTGGAAATAAGATATACTATGCACTACAACATCTACTAAAATCAAAGGCGCTATCTCGTAACACCAAAATCACAATATACAAAACACTGATCAGACCAGTTGTGCTGTATGGCTCTGAAACCTGGAGTACAACGAAAGGAGACGAAGCCTTGTTACAAACCTTTGAGAACAAAATTTTAAGACGCATCTTTGGACCCATTAGGGATACACAAAGTGGAGAGTGGAAAAGAAGAAGTAACAAAGACATTTATGATTTGTTTAAGTCCCCGCTAATCACTGGTATCATGAAGGCTAATAGACTACAATGGCTGGGGCATATAGAAAGAATGGAAGATAATAGGGAAACAAAACTCGCTTACACTCAGGAAATAAATGACCGTAGACCCCGAGGTAGACCAAGAAGGCGGTGGAGAGATAATATACATACAGACCTACAAGCACTTGGAATCAACGACTGGCAAGAGAAGGTCCACCAGAGAGACGAATGGAGACAGATTGTATTTGCAGCAAAGAACCTCAATGGCTCGGAATGCTGAAGAAGAAGAAGAAGACCCATCTCTGAACAAAGTCTTTCAACATCTTTGTTTTTGACAGCTACCCATCTCTGGATAAAGTCTGTCATAAAAATCACCATATTTACTTTTTAACAACCACCCATCTCTAGACAAAGTCTTTTATAAAACAGACAGCAACTTTGCTTTTGACAGCCACTCATCTCTGGGCAAGTAACAGCCACCCATTATACGCTTGCCTTCAAACGCAGCACGGCCATGCATGACCCGCCAGTTATCAATAAGGAGTACAGTTCCTGGCTTCAAATTTACCCACAATTCATTACTTGGGTCTACAATGATCTGCGACAGTTTATCATAAGCTTCATAAAATGCTTGCATATGATCTGGCTTGACTGTGTTCAATGGAGCTCGATCATAAGGATTATATCTGATCTGCAAAAGTTCCCCCGAGGACGGGAGTGTGGAAATGACTGTCCCAACGGTGTAGAGGTGATACCCAGGGCTAACTTCACTCTGACTCTCTATGTATTCATGTGGTATCACTGTCTGATTCAGCAAGTGAAAGGCAGCTGGATCTCCTGTCTTCAAAAGTTCAATGGCATTGAATCCATCAACCAGCAAAGTTTCACCTCCTGTTCCATTGTGTTCAAGACAGTGAAAAACTTGAATTCCAGCAGGTGAGGTCAGGTATGCAGTGTCTGTATGGGCGCCCAGCTGCTGTGTTGAGTATGCAGTGTCACTATGGGAACCATCAGCTGTGAACACCCACATCTTACCAAATAAGGTTGTGTACACAGAGGCAACTCTTTCTGCAACTTCCTGTGTGCCTTCCACAGAAACCGGTGCACAATGAACAAAAGTGAATCCATATTTGACTAGGTTCTCCAGTGACTGTTTAAGGCCTGATTCTTCGCCCATATGGCTGTCATACGATACTTCAGGCAGGCCGTTCGACTCAATTATAGACCTGTTCCACAGCAGCCTTTCAGTCCGATGACACAAGCGCCCAGGATAAAAGTTGTCCACAAGAAATTCAAATGTGAATTCAGAAATGTGTTTATCTTTCCAGACAATCACAATGCCCAAGTTGTTCCCCAAGCAGTCGACACTGGCAGGCATCAAATCCTTCTTCAGCAAATCAAAATCAACATTCTTCTGGCAGGTTTTGTGATTGTAATACTTCTCTGATCTGCAGTGATCCCTCAACAAAATGAAGGGAATCTTCAATGTCAGTCCACCAGAAGTTATCTCCAGAAGTCTATCCTCATTATTTTGTGTAATCTGGTGACTGTAATTTCTTCTGTGGCTGTGAGAGCCTCTATAAGTGCACACATCTGCTCTAAGATGATGCAGAATGTGTACTTTTGTCTGAAAATTGATTACGGCATTAGATAATGCCACAGTTAGGGTGTTCAAATTATTCAGCTTGAAAGAATGAATGTTTGTCAAATGCCGCTGAATGTTCATACATGAGTTTGTGGAAGTTCCATTTACAAATAGGCCTGTGGGTTTAGAGTAAACTATAAAACGTCTGTTCTGTGAACCCACAGATGCACTTAGTTGATGAAGCTTAATACACGGATATCTTATACAAAGTCTCATGTCTGTGAAGGTGATTGTCATATATGCTAATTGTGCAAATCTAATGTGGCAAAGTCGATGGCTGTGGAAGCGGTTTTGGATCATAGTCAATCCTTGCATGAATAATTTCCATACGGTTTTTAGCTGAGTACATTTCTGGTGTCAATGTTGGATCAACTTTCGATGTCTTCGTTGCTGCTTCCAGCTCCTTCTTCGCTGCTTCCAGCTCCTTCTTCACAGCTTCATACTCTTCAGAAAAACAGAAAGCGATGTTGAAAGATTTATACGTTGTGAAGAGAAACCAGAGTGACAAGTTATTCGATCAGATGGCAAATATCCCTCAAGATCGTGCAGGTTTTTATACTGTTGTTACATTGCATTATACCTAATCTAAAATATACGTAATAAAGAAACACAAAATTTCAACCACTTATAATCTTCGTATTAGAACCATCATGATAGCATTCAAGAGTCAGATTCCTGTATGAGTTATTCAATAGCAAAATTGTCAATCAAATCATCCGAAACAAATTCCGAAGAGTCATGTCCCTTCTTAACAGTTAAATAAATATTATGCCCAATTATTTTACGGATAACAACTTTCCCCTCCCCTCCCTTCCCCTCTCCTCCCCTCCTCTCTCCTCCCCTCACTTCCCCATCTATCTATCTTTCGCGCGCGCGTGGGAGTGAAATGACATAAAAAGAACGCCGGTTTTAAGACTTCATTTCGGATCTTGTCAGTTTTTCCTCAAAATATTATGAAATGATAAATCGTATTCTGTATTCTTAAAGTTAATTTCCTAACAGTGGACAGCATTTTGCATATTTCAGAAATGAGCTCATCTTCGGGATTTAATCTTCTGTATAATTTAATATCAGTTGTTCTATGTTATGCAAAATTGGCATATGATGAAAACATTTAGAAGAGAGTGTTGTTATTTCCCCTTGATAAGGAAATTCTCTATGTGCTGTAATGGCCTGTAAATAGTTTGTGCGAGCGCTTGGCTGTACAAATTATCTTCGTTTGACAGACAGTTTGCGGATTTGGTAAATATTAAAACGAAGATAAGGTTTATAAATTAACATGTAAATGAATCGATTTCCTCTGAAAGGTAAGAAAGCTCAACGATTGAAATGTATGTAAATTTGGAACATGTACCAGATTGCTCCCACCTTGTCAAAATAATGACAGAAAACGGCACATGTGACACGAAAATCACACAAACGAATTGAACTGCTGAAGTTAGTTAGTTAGTTAGTCGACAGATCATCCTCATTGCACATCGAACCATTCAGTCCATAAGTGCTCGGATCCCCTCCTCAGCAAATCCCGCAGCGTGTAGCGGCTAACGACACCAGTTCTGTGTTGGTTTATCAATCTTCTTTGGCTTCCTGCGTAGTGTTCTTGTTTGGCCACCCCTCTTTTAATTTGCTGTTCTCTCAGTCTGGCCATGGTATGCTGCAGCCATGGAAGTGCTGAAAGTGTACATCAAATAACAAGTAATAAATACTTGTGTTTAAATAAATATCACTAAAACAGAAATTGAGGCATGTTGAATGTTACGTGTATTCAAGCCTCTTCGTCTCTTCCCAGGCATATACCCCTCCATTATTGTTCTCTCCAAACTTTCGTGACTTCAAGTGACCAAAATATTTCAATTTTCTTTATTTCATCGCCTTTAATAGCCAACCTTCTTCAATATTCAGCTCTTGAAGTATGGATGCAATTGTTCTTTCCTTTACCCAAGATATTCTTAGAACTCGTCTATAACATTTATACTCAAATGCATTTATGCGCTGTTCAGCTTGTTTAGTAAGCGTCCAGGTCTCACAGGCGCATGTTGCAATGGGAAAGATGCATGCTCTTAAAAATCTAATTTTTGTAGTTCTGTCTGTCCCACTCCATAATTTATTCAGTTGTTTTAGTCTTTGAAGTAGCAATTGATAATCGTCGTTTAACTTCTGTCATTGTGTCACCGTTGTTGGTAATCAATGACCCAAGATATTCAAAATTTTCCACCACCTCCAATGTTTCATCATTAACATATATTTCTTTCTCTATTGTAGTTTTGTCTGTATGCATTATCTTTGTTTTTGCTATGTTAAGATATAAGTTGTGATTTTCACTATTCAATTGGGTTGAGGCTACTAGGTTTTCTATACCAGTCTGTGTTGTGGAAAGCAATACTGTATCATCAGCAGACCGAATCTCTGGTATGTCATGACCGCCGATATTTAGGACATCATATAGCTCCCTGTTTATATCATCTCTTACATTTCTCATTATATTTTCGGCGTACAGGTTAAACAAACAGGGGGACATGCACACATTCCCTGACGGTACTCCTTGCTTGATGTCAAACCAATCTGATGTCTCGCCATCTATTCTAACCGCTGCTTGTTGGTCTAGATAGAGCATTCTTATGAGTTGTATTACATGTGATGGAAAGCCCATATTCCTCATGATTTCCCTAAGTTTATGATGTTGTACACAGTCAAATGCCTTTGAATAATCCACAAAATACGAGAATAGGTTTACATTAAATTCACTGCACTTCTATATTATGAAACGCATGTTGAGAATGTGATCTCTTGTTCCTCTTCCTTCTCTAAATCCAGCTTAAACCACGTTAATTTCTTCTTCCATTTTCTTACGAAGTCTTCCCATTATGATTTTTAGTAGAATTTTACTTGCATGGCTGATCAGGGCAACAGTTCTATAGTTGGTGCATAATTTCAGATTGCCCTTTTTTGGTATTGGAATGAAGATCTTTTGGCCAAATACCACATGTCCATATCTTTGTACATGCGTGATAGATATGTATGCCTTCTTCCCGTCCCGCTTTAATTAGCTCAGCTGGTATCTCATCACATCCAGGTGATTTACCATTCTTGAGGTTCTTTATTTCCCATGCAATTTCATATAATGAGGGTTCAGGTTCTGTCTCTGTTGTCATTGGCTCATGTATCTCATTCATATCCTCACTGTCACTCATATCATACATTCCACTGCAGTACTCCTGCCATCGTTCTAGAATTTGTCTAGATTCTGTTAAGGTAATTCCCATCTTGTCACAGATAACATTCAATTGATGTTGAGCATTTCTTGTCAATAACTTCATTTCTCTGAACATTTCGTAATCTCTTCCAGTCTTATAATATTGCTCTATTCTGGTACAGCAATCTTGTATATATTGGTTTTTGCCCTTTCGTGTATTCTTTCTTATTTCTCAAGTTAAAGATTTATACTTCATCCTGCTGTTATCGAATTCACCTCCTTTCTGTTTCAGTTCTCTTCGTTGTTTTATTAATTCTAACGTGTCTGATGTAATCCGTGGCTTATGTTGCTTTATCTTGGTCGGAATTTAATCTGTGACTGCAGTTATCAAAATATCTCTAGCTTGTACTGCCAATTCACCAGGTGTCAATACCTCCTGTATAGGTGATCGAGTGAAAGTGGTGAAACATGACAGTCCACGCTTACCGGCATGGTACATGATGGATGAATTACTAGGCGAACACCAACTCCGACTTCAGTTATGTGTCTAATTGCTTTTGTTTTTTTAGGGCTGACGGTTTCCCCAGAGGATATAGCAACACTCTGAGGCCTCCGCGTCAACCTGGTTTTGCTGTGAACCCTTTAGTCCCCACTATGTGCCTTTTAGCCCATAGTGGTCCACCAAGGCCCACTGCCAGTAATAGTGGATGGTGAGTTAATTTAGGTAGTTTGTGACCGACTCTTTACTTTAAGCCAGACCAAAGGCAGATAAATCTAGACTTGGTCTTAGCCAAAGGCCGATCACAGATATATAGTTATATTCAAATTACGTCCCAAAGTCAAGGGCGGCCAAAACAAACAGAATTTATTTTAGAATCCATCAGTAACATTGAAAGAACAAAACATGTAATGTATCATCGTGGGGAAATATCAAAATCCGCTATAAAATTCTAACATGTATAAAATAATGTCACAATTTGAACACAACCTTAAATGTTTTCGTACAGTTTTACATGCCTTCCATGCGAAAATATATTTCGCTAATTGCTAAGAAAAGTCTATAGCATGCTAAGAGAAAAACTACAATTATTTAAATCACATACTACAATTGATTTACTTTGAGTATATTCCCTTGATATAACTGTTACGTTGTTATGTCCCTTCTACAAATTTATTGATGGTGGTCAGTCCACCACAACCCGTTTAGACAGAATTGTTCATAAAAGGGGTGATTAATCAACGCATTGCTAGCCTCTTGTTATGCTAATTGATATATGCTATAAGAGACTTTTTTTTTCTTCGCATATCCTTTACAGGACATTGCTGTCAACATCAGCATCTTTCAGCTGATTGTTAATTCTATGCAAGATTACGCTCAGTAGTTTGCCATTGCTTTCTGAGCGACCGGCTCACATACCCCTAAGTTACCGACGAGGAGAGAACCGCTACCGATTCTCGCGCAACGTCACGTTACTTACGAGAGTATACGAGATTACGGAGAAAGTCGTGTAACCTCTAGACCAGGGGGCCCGGTTATAAGAGACTAAGGAAGTAAATTTAAGAAGTAAAACTGTATGATTTCTTGCCACATGCACAATAACAAATTGTTGTTAATACTCGTACATATTGTGAAATGCAATGACCTGGTGCGGGGGGGGGGGGGGGAGGGGGATATTTAGATACATGAAGAATTATTTAATCCTGAAAAGGACTACAAAAGGGAAGTTTGCATAATTTTGGATCAAATGAGTGCTGGGGCAGTTAAAGGCTTTGGGACAATCTGAGAAAGAGTTTTATTAGTGAAACTCTGTGGCAACATGTTAACATAATATTCACCCTCTGTAAAGTTAATGCAACATAATAGGTTACTGCCAAACAAAAGTCCTGGTCTATCGTGACTGTGTCCTTAGTACTATTCATTATGGCAGTGAAATCTGGTCAACTTACTCACACCAAGAGAAACGTTTAAACAGCTTTCATATGCGGTGTCTGCGAAGAATATTTGGTATTAAGTCTGCCTTTTATTGCCTTTAGTGGCAAGACAAAATCACAAATACTAAAGTATTGGAAAGATCAAGCTGTGTGACGGTTTGTTCCATGCCCATTCTTCGTAGACTTAGATGGATAGGACACTTTAGGTGGGTGGATTATGGTAGAATACCAAAGAGACATCTTTTTTTGGTGAATTACAGATGGGTAAGAGATCTTAGGCTCGGCCTCTACTACGATACACAGATGTGTGTAAGCGGGACATGATTGATACGGGCATTGATAATGCACATTGAGAGCAAGTCGCCGCTGATCGTGTTGCATGGATGGCAAATATCAGAAATGCAATAAAGACAAAGGAGAACATTATTGCACACCGAGCGTGCGGAACGTAAGACAGTGCATGATGGTGGAAATGTGTTCCTATGCATCCACTGTGGACGAACATTTACAGCGCGAATTGGTCTTATCAGTCACATTCGCCACCGCCATGGGTTGTAGTTATTATGCCTTTTTGAAGCACAATGTAACAAACTATCGTCTGTCAAGACGGCAATGTGCCAATGATTGAAATAATTGAAATATTTCTCAACTTGTCACCATTCCATTGGCACCTTTCCGTCTTGACAGACGATAGTTTGGTACATTGTGCTTCAAAAAGGCTTAATAACTACGACCCATGGCGGTGGCGAGTGTGGCTGGTAAGGCCAATTCTTGCTGCAAATGTTTGCCCACAGTAGATGCATGTGAAAACATGGTCATTTCCACCATTGTGCACCATCTTACGTCTCTCACGCTCTGTGTGTGCTTTATCTGCAATCATTTTCTCCTTTGTCTTTATTCCATTTCTGATAGTTGCCCTCCATGCAACACGTTCAGCGGCGACTTGCTCCCAATGTGCATTATCAATGCCTGTATTAATCATGTCCCGCTTACACAAATCTTTGTATCGTAGTAGAGGCCGACCCTGAGATCTTCTACCCGTCTGTAATTCACCAAAAAAGATGTCCTTTGGTATTCTATCATCATCCATCCTCCTAACATGTCCTATCCATTTAAGTCTACGAAGACTGAGCATGGAATACACCGTCACACAACCTGATCTTTTCAATACTTCAGTATTTGTGATTTTGTCTTGCCACTTAATACCAAGTATTCTTCGCAAACACCACATATGAAAGCTTTTTAAACGTTTCTCTTTGCGTGAGTAAGTTGTCCAGGTTTCACTGCCATAAAGAAGAGTACTAAGGACACAGGCTTGGTAGACGAGAACTTTTGTGTTGGCAGTAAGCTTCCTGTTCTCCCAGACTCTTTTTGCTAACATATTCATTGTTGTTGCTGCCTTACCAATCCGGATGTTGATTTCCTGATCGTGGGATAATTTGCTATTTACCTCTGTTCCTAGATATGTAAATTGGTCTACTATCTCCAGTTCTGCGTCATCAATACAGATTGATGGTACACCATTTGCACCTTGTGACATAATCTGTGTCTTCTTTTTGTTAATTGTTAAACCAAATTCAGAACAAGCATTGGAGAATGCAGATAGTAGTTGTTGTAATTCTTCCTCAGAGTGGGTCGTAATTGCAGCATCATCCGCAAAAACCAAATCTCTGATTAGTACCCTCTTAATTTTGGTCTTGGCCTTCAAGTCTCTGAGCATTATAGAGGCCGCCATCTGAGCGTGAGTGAATGTATATACCGGCATCCTGATCACGAAAGGCATATTTCAGTAGAAGTGAAAAGTATATCCCAAAGAAGGTGGGGGATAGTACACAACCTTGCTTAACTCCACTCTTGATTTCAAACTCTTCTGAAGTTGAGCCATCAAACTTGATTATACCCTTCATGCCTGTGTGGAATGATTCCACAATGGACAGAAGAGTTGGTGGGCAGCCAATCTTCTTTAGTGCTTTGAACAGACCCTCACGACTGACCAAATCGAATGCATTTGTGAGGTCGATGAAGGCAATAAACAGTGGCTGATTTTGTTCCCGGCATTTTTCTTGCCTTTGTCGCAATGAGAATATCATATCAATGGTAGACCGGTTCTGACGGAAGCCGCACTGTGATTCGGGGTAGACTTGATCTCCCAGGACTTGAAGTCTGCGGAGAACAATTCTGGCAAATACTTTCCAAACAATACACAGAAGTGAGATACCCCTATAGTTGTTACAGTCGCTCCGATCGCCCTTGTTCTTGTACAGCGTTATGATGTTTGAATCTTTGAAATCCTGTGGGACTTGTCCTTCTCGCCAGCATAGCTCTATTAGCTGGTGGATCTGTAGAGTGAGTGTGTCTTGCCCACTCCTGATTACCTCTATTGGAATCCCATCCTTACCTGGAGCCTTGCCAGACGCAAGTTCATTTATAGCACACTTAACTTCTGTTATGGTGGGAAGTGTGTCCAGGTGGTAAAGAGTTGGCAGGGCCTCTATGGCGTTGAGGGCATCATCCGCTAGCTTGGTCTCACTTGAGTAAAGCTCTAAATAGTGCTCGACCCATCTATCTATCTGCTGTTTCTTATCAGTGATGATTTCTCCAGTCAAGGTTTTCAGCGGTGCACTTCTTTTGATCATTGGACCACAGGCTTTCTTTATCCCTTCATACATGCTTCTGATGTTTACCTTATCACTTGAGATTTGAATGGAATCACATAACTTGATCCAATAGTAATTCGCACACTGCCTGGCAGCCTTTTGCACATCCTTCCTAGCTTGCTTCAGCTCACTCAGAGTGTTACGCGTTGGTCTTTCCTTGTTTCTTAAGAGAGCTATCTTATTTTTATCTATCAAGGGCTGCTGTATCTGGCTGTTTGCCGCAAACCAGTCCTGCCTCTTATGATCCACAGTGCAGTAAACCCCTACCGCTGTTTTATAAATAGTTTCCTTAAGTTTACTCCATTTATCATTTACTGTAAAGTTTTCTGATGTATCAGTGAAAGCGTCTTCAAGTTGCTGTTGAAATTCAAAGCACTTTCCAGGATCGTGAGTGTTAATAATATTAATCCTGGGGCTAGATTTGTATTTAGCTGTGTAGATTCTCTTTGGTCTCAGTCTAACACTTGCAACAACCAAAGAATGATCTGTATCACAGTCAGCACTGTGGTAACTTCGAGTTAATGATGTATGGTTCAGATGTTGTCTCCGTGTGATAATGAAGTCCAGCTGATGCCAATGGCCGGATCTTGGATGTTTCCATGTGACCGTATGCAGCTCTTTTGTTTTAAAAAAGGAGTTTCTAATACATAGGTCATTTCTAGTGCAATGCTCCAGCAGCCTTTGCCCATTATCATTCATGCGACCGATGTTGTATTTTCCAAGGCACACTGGCCATGAACTCGAGTCCTTGCCCACACGAGCATTGAAATAACCGAGCATATAAATGTAGTCAGATTTTGGAACTGCTTTGATCACAGAGTCTAGCTGCTCATAGAACGTATCCTTCACATCATCAGAGGAAGCGAGTGTCGGTGCATATGCAGTGATAATGGTGGCAAATCCACAAGAGGTTGCCAAGCGCAGGGATAATAATCTTTCATTTCCTCCAGCTGGGATAACAATCATTCCCAGTAGCGAATTCTTCACTGCAAAGCCCACACCCTGCGCCTTTTTTCTGCCTGCCCTCTACCCTTCCCAAAAAAAAAGGTGTAATTGTTTTCCCTGAGTGACCTTTCCTGAGCGAGGCGAATCTCCTGCAGGCCAGCAATATCAATGTTTAGACGATTGAGTTCAGCATCAATCACAGCCGTTTTTCTCACATCGTCAATATTTGTCAAGTCAGTGGAAAATCCTGGACACATGGTTCTCACGTTCCAGGTTGCAAGCCGTAGCTTGAGGTTTCTATTATTCTTTTTATTAGTACCTGGTGCATTGATTTTACAGCCTGCGATACAGATTTTGTCCTAGCCCCAAGCACCCATTGAAGCAGGCAGGCTGTGGCGGATCAGCACCCAAATGGCCGGGGCTGCCCAGCTTGAGGCGGGCGGTAGATGATCAGTGACACCTGTAGGTGTCTCCCGCCGTCAGAGGCAACGCGTCGCGCCCCATGTCTACGCCACTTGACAAGGACTTATAACCCGTAACAGTTGCCTCTCGCTTTGATTCCGAGACCGGTTAAGACCAGGGATGGAGTTATTACCTCTCCATAGCACAAAGCCTGGGCTAAAATAAAGAAACCATGTGTTGCCCATGCAGCATGATTCCTCTCTCGGCCTGCCTAGTTCACTCCAGAGGAAAGTTAACACCTATACATCTGGAACAAGTCAAGCTGCAGGAGCTGCCGGATCAGCAAAGCAATGCTCTAACTGTCCGCCTGTCGGAGCTTCGATCCTAGACCAGCTGCCAACCAAGGCTTAGGGCCTGGTCTGCCCTGCCATGACTATTTTGTCTTTGGGTTGCATTTCCTCTCACCAGGATAAGGCTTGTACCCTCCCAATTGCGCTCTTCAGCCCGAAGCCGTTGGCACAATGTGGGGTGTCGGGTTTGGTAAGCGCCGCCCAACATTCGGCGCTGACAGAAAGCAGGTAGTACCGACTACTGTCATACGGTAGCTCAGTCATACCTGACTAAGACCTGACAGACAACTTGCCACATATAACATTCAAATGAGGTAAACATTTCTTGTCAATAACTTCATTTCTTTGAACATTACGTCATCTCCTCCAGTCTTATGATATTGATCTATTCTGGTACAAGAATCTTGTATATATTGGCTTTTTTCCTTTCTTGTGTTCTTTCTTATTTCTCGAGTTACAGATTTATACTTCATCCTGCTGTTATCGAATTCACCCCCTTTCTGTTTCAGTTCTCTTCTTTGTTTTATTAATTCTAACGTGTCTGATGTAATCCGTGGCTTGTGTTGCTTTATCTTGGTCGGAATTTAATATGTGGCTGCAGTTATCAAGATATCTCTAGCTTGTAGGCCAACTCACCAGGTGTCATTACCTCTTGTATGGTGATCGAGTGAAAGTGGTGAAACATGACGACCCATGCTTACCGACATGGTACTTGATGGATGGATTACTAGGCGAACACCAACTCCGATTTCAGTTTTTGCCTATGTTTTTTTTTTTTTAACGGCTCGCGGTTCCCCAGATGATAGAGCAACACTCTGAGCCCTCTGCCCACCCCCCCCCCCCCACCTGCTGGTTTTGCTGGGAAATCTTAGTCCGCACTATGTGCCTTTTAGCCCATGGTGGTCCACTGCCAGTATTGGTGGACGGTGAGTTAAGTTAGGTAGTTGGTGACCATCTCTTTACTTTAGCCAGACCATCCATTCATCATGTGCCATGCCGATAAGCGTGGGCCGTCATGTTTTGTCATCTCACTCGATCACCAGAGTCGTGGATCATCTCCATGTTCCTTCTCGACCATGCCACGTGGCCAAGCCATCCAGGTATTTACTTCTCGATCTTTCCCTTGGTCTCCAGTTGTCTTCGATCTTGCCAGTTGTCACCAAGTTCTCCAAGTCATTTCTTCTCATAACATGCCCCAAAAATGCTGACCGTCTACGTCTAATGACTCTAATCAGTTTACGATCTTCATTTGTTTCTTGAAGGGCTTGTTCATTGGTTTTTCTGTCTGTCCATGGTATTCTTTGCATTTTCCTCATAAACCACATTTCCACAGCCATCAGATGTTTTTCAGATTGACTGCTTATTGTCCATGCTTCACATCCATACAAAAGTACAGGTTCTATGTAGCACCTCAACACTCTTTTTCTCGTTTCAATTGATATTTTTTCATTGGTCAGTATGTTGTACATCTTGCAAAAGGCTACCTTCGCAATGACAATTCTTGTTCTAATCTCTTCAAGGCATCTCCAATCAGATGTTATGACAGTTCCGAGATAACTGTAGCGATTAACTTGCTTAAGAATATGCCCATTTGCTCGTATATCACATTGTGGCATTTCCTTCTTCCTAATGACGACAATAATCTGTGTCTTCTTACTATTCAATTCTATTATTCAATTCTTATAACCCTAGTTGCTCATTGTGTGCAACAACCGCATCTAATAAATGTTGCAGGTCCTGTTGATTGTCTGCAATCAAGACTGTATCATCTGCATATCTAATGTTATTGACGTATCTTCCCCCAATATTGATTCCTTCCACATCTTCTATATTTCTGAAAATATTTTCACTGTACAGGGAAAAAAAGATCTGGAGACATTACACATCTCTGTCCCACTTCTCTTTTAATACGCTGATATTGACCTACATCGTTAGCCAGACCAAACGCAGATAAATCTACACTTGATATTCGTCAAATGCCGCTCACAGATATATAGTTATTTGCAAATTACGTCCCAAAGTCAAGGACGGCCAAAAACACATAAACCCTTCTATAGATATCAGTGCCTACAACCTTGACTTGAGATATCATCACTGATGAGAAACAGCAGATGGATAGATGGGCAGAGGACTATTTGGAGCTTTACTCAAGTCAGACCAAGCTATCGGATGATGCCCTCAACGCCATAAAGGCCCTGCCCACTCTTGACCATCTGGACACACTTCCCACCATAACAGAAGTTAAGTGTGCTGTAAATGAACTAGCATCTGGCAAGGCTCCATGTAAGGGTGGGATTCCAATAGAGGTTATCAGGAGTGGGCAGGACACACTCACTCTACAGATCCACCAGCTAATAGAGCTATGCTGGCGAGAAGGACAAGTCCCACAGGATTTCAAAGATTCAAACATCATAACGCTGTACAAGAACAAGGGCGATCCGAGCGACTGTAACAACTATAGGGGTATCTCACTTCTGTGTATTGTTGGGAAAGTGTTTGCCAGAATTGTTCTGCGCAGACTTCAAGTCCTGGGAGATCAAGTCTACCCCGAATAACAGTGCGGCTTCCGTCAGAACCGGTCTACCAGTGATATGATATTCTCATTGCGACAAATGCAAGAAAAATGCCGGGAACAAAATCAGCCACTGTTTATTGCCTTCATCGACCTCACAAATGCATTCGATTTGGTCAGTCGTGAGGGTCTGTTCAAAGCACTAAAGAAGATTGGCTGCTCACCAACTCTTCTGTCCATTGTGGAATCATTCCACACAGGCATGAAGGGTATAATCAAGTTTGATGGGTCAACTTCAGAAGAGTTTGAAATCAAGAGTGGAGTTAAGCAAGGTTGTGTACTATCCCCCACCTTCTTTGGGATATACTTTTCACTTCTACTGAAATATGCCTTTCGTGATCAGGATGCCGGTGTAAACATTCACTTACGCTCAGATGGCGGTGTCTATAATGCTCAGAGATTGAAGGCCAAGACCAAAATTAAGAGGGTACTAATCAGAGATTTGGTTTTTGCGGATGATGCTGCAATTACGACCCACTCTGAGGAAGAATTACAACAACTACTATCTGCATTCTCCAATGCTTGTTCTGAATTTGGTTTAACAATTAACAAAAAGAAGACACAGATTATGTCACAAGGTGCACATGGTGTACCATCAATCTTTATTGATGACGCAGAATTGGAGATAGTAGACCAATTTACATATCTAGGAACGGAGGTAAATAGCAAATTATCCCTCGATCAGGAAATCAACATCAGGATTGGCAAGTCAGCAACAACAATGAACATGTTAGCAAAAACAGTCTGGGAGAACAGGAAGCTTACTGCCAACACAAAAGTTCTCGTCTACCAAGTCTGTGTCCTTAGTACTCTTCTTTATGGCAGTGAAACCTGGACAACTTACTCACGCCAAGAGAAACGTTTAAACAGCTTTCATATGCGGTGTTTGCGAAGAATAATTGGTATTAAGTGGCAAGACAAAATCACAAATACTGAAGTCTAGCCACTAAAGGCAGACTTAATACCAAATATTCTTCGCAGACACCGCATATGAAAGCTGTTTAAACGTGTTTCTTGGTGTGTGTAAGTTGACCAGGCTTCATTGCCATAAAGAATAGTTACTAAGGACACAGTCACGATAGACCAGGACTTTTTTTTTGGCAGTAACCTATTATGTTGCATTAACTTTACAGAGGGTGAATATTATGACATCAAAAGAAATTATTTACTATAAACAGAGTTGCAAAAAAGAAATGGATGACAGATGATTGTTAAGGTTTCATGGCAAGTTTTGCAGAAAATTTTTATATATCCCAATTATAATTACAAAATGGCTGAACTTTGAACAGCAGATTACTGATTATTGTTATAAATGCAACACAATACAAGACAGAGAATGATGTATATGGAGACCGTAAACAGCCTAGCTATAGATGATAAAAAGTCTAAAAAAGATTATAATATAAACAAAGTCAACTTCATCAAAGTACCAGATGGCAGGATTGTAGGGTCGCGATTGTCGATATTTGTTCCAGACCTGAAGAGGTTTATACACATGGATCATCATCATCATCATCATCATCATCATCATCATCATCATCATCATCATCATCATCATCATCATCATCATCATCATCATCATCATCATCATCATCATCATCATCATCATCATCATCATCATCATCATCATCATCATCATCATCATCATCATCATCATCATCATCATCATCATCATCATCATCATCATCATCATCATCATCATCATCATCATCATCATCATCATCATCATCATCATCATCATCATCATCATCATCACCATCATTATCATCACCATCATCACCATCACCATCACCATCACCATCACCACCATCACTATCACCACCATCACCATCACCATCACCATCACCATCACCATCATCATCATCATCATCTTAACTTGGTCTTAACTTGGCTCGCTAACCTAACACATGTGAGACAGTACAAGTACAACGTGATTTGACGTAAGACTCAACGACACACCGTTCAATGGATTTATTCACACATTAAATACAGAACGATGATCACAACAATATATACGTAATACTTCAATGCACTTACATCTACCATACAGCTCACAAGTCTAACATTCAAGATGTTCAGACACTCGACTTTCAGCACAGAAACCACACAACGCCTTTCTCTCTATCTTGCGTCCGTCCAAGTCCGTGTCCCAGAGCTGTCTGCCGCTAGTTCGCCACTTGCCTCCCACCTCAGGTGGCTTCACGAGGCGTGCGTGCGTTTAGCGTCGTCCTGGCCTGACCGCTGGTCGCTCGTCAGCCAGCAGTCTTGCAGGCCGGTAACTACTACTCGCCTGGCGGCGTAACGAAGTTCCTGCATCCCTACTGGGAGCTAAGTCGCCTGGCGGGCGTAACGATGTCGCTGCATCACTGTACCCTTTCTGGACTCTGACACGCTCCCCCGGCAAATTCATGAAAGATGTCATCTTTCATGTATGATATATGTACATACTGGGTTAATATTCTAACCTTGTCAGAGTCTACCCTTCTGTTGTTATATACATTAGTATCAAAATACAAATAAATACACATATGCCATAGAAATATATAAGAAATGGAAGTTGCATTCAACGACATGTGGTGTTCAACCTTTAACACATGTCAGGTTTCATCCTCTCGATGGCTGATTACCTCAATTGCATTAATGACCCAGTCAGATCGGTAGTACCAGCTTCACGCATCTACCTCGCAGCATTAGAAAAAAAACGTAATAATATGGTTCTTGAAACAAAAACCATCTAGCTAGACCGAAATGCGGCTGTTTATAAGTCGCATAAAACGCTCAAACCCTGACCTTATTTGGCCAGTAGCTCTTGTGTTGGTCTGCAATGTCGGCAACCCTCTGCCATGCCCAGTAGATGGCTACCTGTTGTGTCGACAATCTGGCAACAGCATGTCTATTTATACACAACACACTACTGAATACATTTCAAATTATGGCCCTTTGTGTAATGCTGTAATAACAACTAAATGAAAGGGAAATAATTTTAACATTTATGAAATACAATAATTTACAATAATTATCCTATTTCTTAGCGTCATTGCTTGACGTTTCTTCATATTAACGAGAAAAAGTCGGTAATATGAATACATTAATCAAGATATGATTCTAAGATTACACTACTTAAATATATAAACACACAATTCGTGTATTTAACTTTGTTGATTCCTAAAGATTTTAGAATCGTCATAGCTTTTTAAACTTTTATTTGTCGTCTGCTAATTTTGCTCTAACTTTCTAACTAATCCGGAAGTACACACGAACACTAAAATCAGCTGATGTTTAAGCTTGCAGAACACACTTGTTCCGGTTTGATGTAGTTACGGAAAGTACCATGTTCTCACAGTTCATGTGTTGGATGTTTCACTACAAAACCTTCTGGATTACGATTGACTGTTCATGTGTTGGATGTTTCATTACCGAACATTATGGATTTCGGTTCACTGCAATGGTGTAGCTGTCAATGTTTAGTTTACACGTTCACACACGTCTTTAAAATATCCCTGGAATGTTCCACACGCAGATGTCACTGTCAAATTGGATAGTTCGCTTACGGTAAGTTTTTGAGCGAATGTGACACTGTTCTTGTTCTTGGTATATACAATTAATAAAGTTCGCTTTCTACCACACACTACACAGTTATACACGACAATCACTACATGAATTAGTAAAATAAGAACACTATATATAATGGGAGTAACCCCTATCACAATATTGTAGACATTGCACAGCTTTTTGTGAATATAAAAAATATATTCACTGATAAATGGATGTGTCGGTCTGAGTGTATTTGTACACACTGCACTCAGACATTGGTGCTTACTGGGTCGGTTGGACAACGGGACAAAAGATCGGCAATTGAATTGGATCTGCCTGGGATATGTCGAACCTCAAAGCTATAATCTTGAAGTTTCAAAGACCAGCGCGCTACCATATGGTTTGACGGTACACCTGAATTTATAAAACGCAACGGGCTGCTGTCAGATTCCACGATGAAATGCCGTCCTAGAAGAAATCTGGACAATTTGGTTATACCCACCACTAAAGCTAGGGCTTCCAATTGAGGGATAGACCATGCCCGTTCTCTGGGCTTTAGTTTCCTTGATACGAAGTACACTGGATGGAGGATGTTATTGTACTCTTGCAACAAGACTGCTCCAATCGCCACGGAGCTAGCATCTGTACGCAATCTGAAAGGTAAATGGAGGTTGGGCAATTTCAGGATGAGATTATTTGAACTGTTATCAGAAAAACATGCTATTACTTTATGGAATGCAATTTTTAGGCATTCATTGTGTACAATTTTATCTGGTTTATCTTTTGTTAGTAAATTAGTAAACACTTCGGTCAGTTCGGAAAAATCAGGAATGAACTGCCGGTAATAGTTTATTCAGTCCCAACAAACTTCTGACTTGTTTCTTTTGTAGTCGGAAGTGAGAGTTTTAGTATCTTGGACACAATGTTATCGTCTGTCATGACAAAGCCGTTGGATATTTTGTACCCCAAGAAAGATATTTCCTGGTAGGCTATGTCTACTTTCGCAGGCTTTACTGTCAGTCCGTGCTGTCTAATACGTTCAAATGTCTGTTCTAACGTCTTAATGTGCTCTGTCATCGTCTCTGTGTGAACACAGATGTCGTCTATATAGCAAATTATGTTAGGAATGTCTACAAGAAGAAGTCGTGTCATACGTACGAAGGTGGCTGGGGCATTGACTAGCCCAAATGGAAGTTTGCACCATTCGTACAGTCCCCACGGTGTGGCAAATGCTGTCAGATGTCTGCTCTGTTCGTCTACTTCTATCTGATAATATCCTTTAGTCATATCTATCTTCGTGAAGAACCTAGCGTCTGTCAGTTCTGTCAGAAGATCGTCAGCGTTTGCCATTGGCTCCAAATCTAGAACAGTTATTTTATTTAGCTTTCGGTAGTCGATACACAGTGTTATTGTGTTGTCCTTTTTGCGTATTATCACCATTGGAGATGAGAAGTCTGATTGGGATCGTCTTATGATGTTGTTTTTCTCTAAGTTGATGATCTCCTGATGTAAATGTTCTTTGTAATGTAATGGAATGGTGTATGGTCTGCATCTTATGGGTGTGTTTGATGTGAGTGTGATATGATGCTGTACTAATTCTGTTTGTCCTGGGTTGTTGGAAAAGATGGTGTTGTACTGTTGTATAAGCTGTTTGCAACTGTTTGTCTCTGCTTGAGTCAACTTTGGGTTGATTTTGATCTCATTCAAGCAGTTTGTCGTGTCTAATGCAGGTGTTGGAATCTCGTCACTAGCATCGTCATCTTCGTGATCTATTATCACTGTACAAGCTGTCGTATCGTCTTGTTCGTTGTCTCTGTTGTGGTAAGGTCTTAGCATATTTATGTGAAATATTTTGTGTTTGTCTTTTATTTGGATTTCGTAGTCTACAGGTGAAATCTGTCTCGTCACTTTAAAAGGTCCCTGCCAAGAATCAGTCAATAAGTGTCTGTCACTAGGTAGTAGAAGAAGAACGTCCTGTCCAGGTGTCAACGTTATTGTCCTGTTACCTTTGTCAGCATACTGTCTATAAGTAGCACCAGATAATTTTAGTGCATTCTTTGCAATAACACAAGATTTGATGATTCTTTCACGCAATGATGTAACATATACGTATGATGATATGGGTTTAAGTACTGGAGTAGAGTCAGTTAACATTTGGTGATAAATGGTCAATGGGCCACGTGGTTTGGCACCATAGATAAGTTCAAAAGGAGAGAAACCGGTACTAGAATGTGGTACCTCGCGATAAGCAAAAAGAATAGCTGGTAGATATACATCCCAGTTATTGGGGTGCTCTTGCGTTACTTTTGCAAGCATGTGCTTTAGATCCCCGTTAAATTTTTCTATTACTCCACTACTGTGAGGATGGTACGGGGAATTGAAACATTGCTTCACTCCCAACATTTTGGTGAAAGCTTGGGTAGATGCGGCAATAAACTGAGTGCCCCTATCAGATTGGATAGTATCTGGAAAACCTATCCGAGAAAAAATATGGAAGAACACTTCCATTATATCATTGGCAGTAATGTTCTTTAGCGGAATAGCTTCTGGCCAGCGACTACATTGATCAATGACAGTTAGAATATATTTATTCCCTCTAGTTGTTGTATGATTAAGAGGGCCCACTATGTCGACAGATAGTTTTTCAAAAGGTCGACTGGCTAAGTCAGTAACTTGCAACTTTGCCTGTGGGTGTTTACCTTTTTTTACCAGTTTCTGGCAGGTGTCACAACTTCTGCAATATTCTTTAATGTCATTGCAAAATTTGGGCCAATGAAACTGTGTCAGTAACCTTGATCTGGTCTTAACGTATGCCATATGCCCTGCAAGAGGTATATCGTGGGCAAGATGTAAGGCTTGCTTGCGATAATTAGTTGGCAAAACAGTTTGCTCTGTTGTATTGTCACCTCTGGTGTAATACCTGGTGAGTATATCATTTTTCACAGCAAAATGCCATTTTGCATTCTTGGTTACCTTTGGCTTTTGGCCGATCAGGTTAAAGTATTTTGATAATGAAGGATCAGCTTTTTGAGCTGTTACAAACGTTTCCTTCATGGTGTTAGTAGGTAGTGATACTGGGCTAAGCATTTGTATAGCCTCAGTTTGATTAATTTCATCTTGCACTCTAGCAGTAGATCTAGTTACTGCGTTCACACATTCAATGATATCAGATGGTGATGGAACAATGTTATCAATGATGTCATGAGAACTTAGTGCTACATTAGCTACCATACATTCAATAGGTGGTGTGACATTTTCAATGATGACATTGATGGTGATGTTATAGTTATCATCAATACACATAGATGTTATGTCATGAGGTTTATCATTCACCTCTGGTAAATTTCCAATAATTACATCACACACTGGGTTTGTTAATGCAGCGCACTTTACTTTCCCAGTGAGGAAAGGTGTTTCAATATATGCCCATGCTAATGGGTATTTCTCAATATTGCCTGAGAATGTTCTGCATGTTACGTGCCTGCCTGTATAGTCTGTAGGCATTATGAACGTTCTCTTCAGACCAATGAGTGAACTGCCCGTATCACGAAGGACCGTAGCAGACTTGCCATTCACATATCCGTGATGGCGATTATCTTGCCTTTTGAATCTACTACCAAATTAGCTTCTTCATTGGCAATAGGGATGGCGTGACCGCATGTTAAAATACCATCTTCATAAAAGGTGTTACAAACAGAGCATTTATTTGCGCTAAACATGTCAAAAGCCTGTGCTGAGTTCACAGGATGTTTCTCTGGCTGTTCTTCATCAGACGACGAACTATCAAACAAGGCGGCATTTGCTTTGTTGGTCATTTGCCTGCCTTTACAATCTTTCCGATGGTGTCCGTACGCCTTACAGAGGAAACATTTACGCAAACTTCTGAAGGATTTACGCTCCTTATCTTGTCTGTTTACCATGTTTAGTAGGTAAGTATGGTATCCTGGGTGCTTATCGCACATTTCATTCTGATGATGTGAAAATTTACAATAAGTACAGTGATTAAACTTCTCAGAGGTAGGCCTATGAGGTTTCTGCCTAC